>PVIR01033138.1:0-17973 GCA_004026965.1 Petromus typicus | reverse complement strand
AAACCTGTCTGTGTCTCTCCAGAGCTTCCCGAAAGCTTCAGAGAGAAACAGAAGCCATGAGTGCAAGGGTCCTGAGGCTGGCAGGAAGAAGGACACACTTCTTCTGTTCTGTAGTTTCAGCCAAATGCTCACCCAGTTATTATGTATCTTTGCTAATTCTATCTTTTTAAATGATTACGTTAAAAAAAAATACAAAAGAAAATTTACCACTTCTAAGCACCCAGCTCAGCAGGACCACGCACATCCGACAGCTGTGCGCCGTCCCTGCCGTCCGCACCATCCTCCTCCTCCAGACCCTTCCATGTCCCCAGCTGTCCCAGGAAACGCTGACTGCCGTGCCCTCCCCAGCCCTGCACACTGCCCTGCTCGTCTCTGTGGATCTGGAACTAACCGGGACCCTGTGGTACATGCCCTCCTGTGCCTGCTCGCTTCCTTCAACGTAAACTGAAAGTTACCCTTTAAATTAGGCAGTGATGGCTGGGGATGTGGCTCAGCGGTCTGCACCTGCCCCACGAGCGCAAGATCATGAGTTCGATCCCTGGCACCGACTAACCTGCTGGCATCTTCCCAGACGCTGCAGGAACCAGCGCTCTGAAAGGCTGTGGCCACCATGACCACAGTCCCCTCCGTACTCACACCTGGTCTCCACCCCTGCAGCACCCGGTACCCGCAGGGGTACCCCCACCACCCCATCCTCTCACCTCCTGTGTCAGGAATGGGATGATCTGGGCACAGATGCCACTCAGCCGCTTCACGACCTCAGCCTGGCAGGAGCAATGAGTCGGGATTAAGGAGCTGGGGACCCTCACCCCGGCCCCTGGCTCCTAGGTAAGAAGCATTTTCAGAGCCAGGAGCCAGAGGAACTGACACTTCCAGAGGCCAACAAGGCTCGAGGCTCCACTGGGGATGGATTCCCAGGTGCCTGGAGGCCTGGGAGGCAGAGACAGGCAGCCACATAAGCTGTGCCCCAGGTCCACAGGAGGCAGTCCCCACAGTGCTGGGGTCACTGACGAAGGGAGGGAGCCACGCTGGTCCAGAGAGGCCACGCAGGAGCTGCGGGTGGCGAAGGGCATGTGTCCCTGCCCCACCTGCTGTGTCCGACCGGAGTCTGGGTCCCCTCCCAGGGAGGCGAAACTTGGCCTTCTCTATGTCCCATGATGGGGTCTGTGGCCAGCACCCAGGGGCCCAGCACACCAGCCCCTCTGAGCACACCAAGCTAGCAGAGCCCACCACACCCAAGAGAGCAGGCCAGGGGTGCACCACGGACACCCAACTCCCAGCCACCCCCGGGAAGCCCCAGAGTTCCAGCATCCTGGCTGACAGGATCTAGGAGTCCATCACCCTGGCCTCAGAGCGCACTCAACCCTCCAAAGCCACTGGTGGCCTTGAGGTCTCAGCATTAATTTTAGACCCTGGGTCAATTTCAAACTATGAGCTTGAGCCCAGAACCCTGGGGGCGGGGGGAGCTCAGGACCTGGGGTCTGCCTCAGAATCCAGGGGTCTACTTCAGAAAACTGCGTTCTACCTCAGACTCCAAGGGTCTACCTCAGAATCCAGAGGTCTACCTCACAAGTACTTCACCTGAGGTCTAGCTCAGAACCCTGCAGTCCAGCTCAGAACCTGGGAGACAGCCCCAGAACCTCACAGTCTGTCCTGGAACTGTGCAGCTTGCATGGCTTCAAGCTGAGAACGGACTCAGAGCCTCCCACCAGCCAGTGGAATGGATCTTGGAACCTTCAAACTAGCAATGGACCCTCCGCGCCCATCTCAAAACTTCAGATTCTGAAAGTCACCCCCACACTCCTCCTGACCTTACTGCTGCCATGGCCCCTCATCAGTGGGGACACCCGGCTCCTGTCCCCTGCTGACCTCTCTGCTGCTGGCCAGCTCCAGCTGAGGGCCACTGTCGTTTCTCCTTTCAGAGACTATGGTCTGCTCTCTTACTCTGAACTGGGCCCTCTGGGGCCTCGATGGAGATTTCGGGATAAACCGACATCAGGTCCTCTCCTACCTACACTGGGTCCCTCCCAACACATCCAAAACCCCATTCTCCTGGGAACCAGGACCCTGGCACAGTACCTGCTTATGCATCTCGATGTTGAGCCCATAGGACATCTCGTAGTACTGCAAAGGAAGGGCACTGCCAGTGTCTGGTGCTGGGTACACGTCCAGACCCGGGGGGGGGGGGGTGATATGCATGTTCCCAGGTGGATGCTGAGCCTCCAGCTCCATGGGGTCCCGGAAGCAGGGCCAGAGATATCAGGTGCACGCGGAGGGGCCTCGCTTCCCTCCGCAGGCATGCCAGGCAGGTGGGAGCTGCCCTGAGGCCCCAGCCCCAGGGAGTGGGGGTTCCAACCAGCCCGGCACACAGGGAGGGAAGAGAAGGCTCAGAGGGGCAAGTCAACAGGCACCACCCTGAGTCCTGGCAGCCTGGCCTCACCATGACATAATGTCGCTGCATCTCTGTCTTCTCGCTGGCCAGCTTCTCACATTCCAGCTTGAGACTGGGCAGGAGAGAGGACAGGGGGTCCCCACAGGCCACGTGCACAGTTCCCAAAGTGCCAGGGGGCGTCTCCCCTCTCAAGGCTCCCAGCCCCTTGACCCAGGGTCTCCCTTCTGTTTCTTCCTGGGCTCAGAGCCCCAGCGGCCCCCCCAACCCTGACCTCTCCCCCACCTTCTTCTCCACCTGTGCGCCCTGCTCCTCGCCCCTCCCGGCCCAGGTGCGCGGCCCCCGCGCCCCCACACCTGTGGTACTGAGCCTGAAGAAACTGAAATTCTTCTTTGATGCGGTCGCAAATCTCCAAGATCGAAAACTTAAAGGGCTGGCCAGAGGAGAGTGGAGTCTGGGGCGAAGGGAGAAGACCTCAGGGTAGGGGTCCCCCCACGCCCTGGACGGGAGCTGTGCACTGGGGGCGCCCCTTCATCCTCCGCACCCCGGTCCCCATGCACTCACCGGGTGCCGTCCCTGGGGGTACATCCTGCCGCTCCAGGGGGCGCCCCCCGCCCGGCGCCACCGAAGCTCTCACAATACGCGGGGTACAGGAGCTGGAGGCGGGGGGCGGCCCGAGGGACGGGGAGGAGGGCGAGACGGCCCCGGGCAGGGACGCGGATTCCCTGGCGTGGCCCCCAGAGAGCGCGTCCGGGGTCCGGCGCCCGGGAGGCCCCTCCCTGGGCCTGGCGCAGGCGGGGGGCACGGGGCGCTGGGCGAACGCGCAGCCGGCGCAGAGGTCGGCGGCCGCGGCCCGGGCTGTGTGGCTGCGCGGGCGGGCGGGGGCCCCGCGCGGAACCGCCTCCCTCCGGCGGGGCTCGGCCGGGAGCCGCGGGCTGTGCCGCCTTAAGGTGGCGCCGCGCCCCCGCGCCCGGCCCCCGGCCCCCCCCCGTGCGCGCTCCCCGAGCTCCCGTGCGCGTCCCGGCTCCTGCGCACTCCCGCGCGCGCCGGCAACCTGGACTCCCCACCGCTGGGAACGCGTGGTCTCTCCCTTGGAGCCCTGGGTGGGACAGGCTCGCAGCCCCCACCCAACAGGAGAAGCTCAAGTCAACAAGTGAACAAGTTCCCCACGGTGGGCAGAGAGGGGCCCGTTAGGGTCAGAAGCCGCTTTTCTAAGCCAGTAACATTTCGCTCACACGAAGGGTCAGGAGGAAGCCGCTTTGCTAAGCCGCAGGCAGGGACGTTTGCCAGAGTAGGGACAGGGCTCGGGATGCAGCCAGGCGCCACTTCCGGGCCCTCTCCAGGCCTGGGCGCTCGCCTCCGAAAATGTGTTCCGGTTAGATAGTTAGGAATGGCCAGCCCCGTCTCCAACCTGACCAGAATCGGCAGGGCCTAGAGATAGAACCTAGGACTACCACACCAGAGGGCACCCCAGCTCCGCCCCCGCACTCACCATCAAAAGGAGCACCCCAATACCTGAGCTCTCGGGGGGGGGGGGGCGGCAGGCGCACTAGTCCTCTGAGTCTGTCTGCAGGCTCACTGTAGCCAAGTGAAACAGCCAATGGCCTTGAATATCAGTTCCAACAGCTGGGTATCGACTGAATACCTACTGTTCTGTGCCAGGGCCTGCCCAGCAAAGAGACAGGAGAGCTGACCCCAGCCCTGTGTGATCTGGCTCAGGAGAGAGGGGACCATGCCACAGGCGGAGAGAGAAAAGTGAAGAGCCGGGCCATGCTGCCTCTCGGTGCCCCGGAGAGGCTCACAGAGAAGGGTGCATTGGAGATGGGAACTTAAAGGATGGCAAATGTGAGGAGAGACCCCAGAGTTCGCCATCACGGGGTGCACCGTGTGCTGGAGGAGTATCTCAGGCCTCCCTGGTGCCATCAAAGTCAAATCCCGAAACTTGGTGTGGCGATGCACACCTGTCATGCCATCACTCCTGAGGCTGAGGCAGGAGGATGGCCCTGAGTTGGAGGCCAGCCTGGGCTACATAGCAAAACCCTCTGACACACACTAAAAGCAATCCAGAGTTGAGGGTCTTGCCCATCACACGTGGAGCCCCAGAGTTCATCCCTAGCTCTGTGAAAATGAGTAAAAACATTATCAGAGTTCCTCTCTCTTCCAAGGAGGCTCTATACAAGCTCACACCCTGTGCCCCCACCAGTCCCTACTCCCACCGGGCTCATTCTGCCCGGACCATGCTGGTCTCCAGCTTCAGGCACAGACCTGCCTTGGGAACTCTGCCCCTCCCCCCTCATTGGTCAGTCTGCGCCCAGACACCCCCTCCTCAGAAGGGCCTTCCTCCTGGCCACCCCTGCAGCCACTTCCACCCTCCCAAGATGTTATTCTGAAACCTCATCCTGTTCTTTCTCTCTTCCCTGCCTCTATGAGAGTATTTTTATTTTCTTAGGTTTTGTTGTTGTTTTGTTTTTTAGATAGGGCCTCTCTGTGTAGTTCAGGCTGGCCTTGAACTTGCCATCCTCCTGTCTCTGCCTCCTGAATGCTGGGATGGCAGACAGGTGTGTGCCCCCCCTTTCTGAGACGGAGTCCAGGCTGGCCTTGAACTCACTGCACCAGCTCTCCCCGCTTTGGGAAAGCACAGTATGTTTATTAGATGATTATGTTTCTCTTTGGGTTGTTTTGTCTCCTGTCTCCCTCCCCAGGGTGTGTAGGGACTGAGACCATCTTGATCTCTACAGGACCTGCATGATACAAATGCTCAAAATGTGAACAGGAAATGGGGTGAAGAAAAGAAGTAAGTTCTCTGGCCATAACTAGATATCACCGGCCACACTCCCTGCTCAGGGAGTCTAAGAAACCGGGCCTGCAATTCACAAAGCCCGTGGTGCTGAGAATTCCCAGTTCTGGGTCTCAGAGTCTGGGGGTCCTGAATCCAAACCCTCTGCTCCCTGGACTGTGGTTTTGAGTAGTAACATCCCACTTTCTGTGCCTTCTTCCAACCTGTAACCTCTGGAGGCTTCCTTGGGTTTTTTTGGTTTGATCTTTTTTTTTTACGGCAGGGTCTCACTTTGTAGTTCAGGCTGGCCTGAACTCACTATATAGCCCAAGCCACCCTCAGACTCACATCAATCCTCCTGCCTCTGCTTCCAGGGTGCTGGAATGACAGGTGTGAGTCACCACGCCCCACACTGTGGTATGTGGTACTGACTTCTGGTGGGTATGAGTCACCATGCCCAGTATTGTGGTATGTGGTTACTGGGACTGAACTCAGGACGTTGTGCTTGCCAGGCAGACACCTGAACCACTGAGCTAAATCCTCAACCCTGCTGTTCATTTTTTGAGACACAGTCTCACTAATTCAGGATGGCTTTGAACTCACGGTAATCCTCTTGCCTCAGCCTCCTGTGTGCTGGGATTCTAGGTGTGTGCCCTCACACCTGGCTCCTTTGGCCAGAGACCTGACCTCTCCACACTCAGGGGTCTTTCTGACCTCATATTCAGCCTTTCCTCTTCCTTACCAGTACCTTCCTGAGCCAGTGACCCTCATTCCCTGTTGAGCTTGGGGCTCTTTCCTCCTTTAGCCCAGTCACGTGGGTGCCACCTGGCCTCTGGAACACTGCATGCCCCTGCAGGCTTTGGCGGGCACCTGCACAAAGATGCTGTACCCAGGGATGGAGAACCTGCTAAGCGCTTTCAGCTGTAGAAAATGACCACCGTGGTACTGCCACCACAGTCTAAGCTGTCTCTATACTGGCTCAGAGGTGGGGACTCAGCCACATGGGTCCAGCACCAACTGGGTATCTCTCAAGTGCCCCCAACCCCACGGAGGTCCTCAGCACCTCCCCCAGAGCTGGCCCACAGCACCCCCAGGGCCAGCCGAGCAGCCTGGCCACAGTCCCTGCCTTGCCGCTGGCCTGGGCCATTCTCCTGCCTGGACAAGAAAACACCCTTCCCTCTGAGACCTTCGGGTTTCTCTGGCCCTCGCTCTCTGTAAATCCTGCGCTCTCTGTAAATCCTGCCGTAGGTCCCTGTTGCTTTGGGGACACATTTCCAGCTCTCCAGACTGGGGGAGGATGTTTGTTTTGCTCACCAGCTTCCTCCCCCTTGGCCAGTTTACACTCGGACTCTCTGCTCCAGCCATACTGGAATTAGGGCCTTCTCCTGTGGGGGGGGGGGGGAATGGAACCTGGGACCTTGACATTGAGCTACAACCTCCCAGCCCTTTTTATTTTGTGTTTTCAGACAGATTCTCACTAAGTTCATGTTTTGGGACAAGGTTTCCCTAAATCATTAAGTTGCCCAAGCGAAGCTACAACTTGGGATGCTCTTGCCTCAGCCTCCCAGAATAAGTACCAGCATTACAGAGGGGCACAGTGGCTTCTCTGGGCTGTTACCTCTTCCTGGAATTACTTCTGTCTCTTTTTGTGCCTGGAGAAAATCCCTGCTTTCAAGGCCAGCCCCACAGCCACCTCCCCAGGTTCCAGGCTTCAGGCTCCTAGATAAAAGATTGTTTATGCTATCTCCACCTCCGGACACTGAGGAAAGGGCCCAGCCCCGGGCTCTGTCAGGAGAGGACTTGCAGGGCACGGGGAAGAGAATGATGTGCTGGGGCCCACACAGTTGGTACAAGGACAAAGGAGGAAGCCAGGGCTGCAGGGCTGTGGGAGGAGGGACTGCGTGGTGCTGGGGTCCCCGCTGGCCTGCCTGGCCCCCTCTACCAGGCAGCTCCACTGGGAGGCTAAGCGCAGATTTGTGGCTTGCTAGGGAAGCCACAGACCACACACACCTTCCCTGGTGACTCTATGCTGCCAGTTTTTTTCACGCCCAGCTTTGGGTGGGATTTGGGGTCTCAGCCCACCGCCGCCTGTGCACTGCTGGGGAACACCACCACCCCCTCCCCCGCGCGCGGGTCCCCAGCCCTGACCTCCGACTCCCAGAGAAGCTTTGCTCCTCTCGCCCAGAAGGAAGAAGGGGAAGGACTCCAGGCTGGGGCTTGCAGCTAAGGCCAGAGCAGGCCCAGCCTGCACCACAGGGGACGGGATTCCGGGTCCGCAGAACCAGGCCTCAATTTCCCCATCTGCAGAATCGCAGAAAAATTGGCAAAAATAAGGAAAAGCTGCTTGCAATCATTCTCCTCCCACTATAGAGAAGGGCTCAGCCCCTGGTTCCCAGCTGAGTTTTTATGATGTGGATGTGGTTTTAAAAAAAAAAAAAGAGAGAGAAAGAAAGAAAAAAAAAAGAAAAAAGCTGAGAAATAGCCTGGGACCCTGGATTGCTCAGACCACCTTAAATCAGCCTCGCCGCCCCTGCTACTGTGGAAATTCCTTTCTCCGCGGTGGTTGGCTGGGGGAACCAGCCAATCCGCTCGCACTGCTCCCACATGGGTCCCTGACGTCACAAGAGAATATAGCCAATAGAGATCAGGACACCGGTAACCAATGGCAGGAGGCGATCAGATTGGGTGGGCCAATCAAAAGGCGTTCAGGAGCTCCCCCGCGGGGTCCAGCGAGCCTGGCTCCCCCTTCCCTCCCGAAGACCCTCGTGGAAGGCCAGGCGGGGATAGATAGGAAGGGGCTTCTGGCAAGATTATTGTCCTGAAACAGCGAGGCATCCTGGAAAGATGGCAGGTTTCCCCCTAAAAACAAGAATCTGTGTACCTTCTTAAAGCTTCGCTCACCTCACGAGCAAAGAAGCTGCGCTTTTGGCCCTAATTTTCAGACAGGTAAACTGAGGCACGGGGCAATGACGTCTGGCTGGACACCCAAGGAAGAACTGAGACTCTTAACCTAAGCTGCGAGGCTCCTCGCGCGGGCTCGTTTTTGTGCCCAGTTGGAGGCAGGATGAGCATACATTGCAGGTGGGGGATGCTGGAATTCATTCCTCAGTTTCCCCGAATGCAGACTGCGGAGGAAACTAGCCTTGGAGTTCTAGGGAAAGACTACAAATCCCAGCAGCACCCGCGCACCATGCTATTCCGGGCTGTCAATCAAAGTAACGTGGGTCCAGCAGTCTGCAACCCGCGCCCCCGCCCGCGCCTGCCTCCTGCCAGCTCCCGCTCCCTCCCCGCCGGCTCCGGGCCCGGCGCGGTATAATTACAGCCCATCGATCCGACCCGGGCCGGGAAAGCGGTTCCCTCGGGGAGGCCAAGCCTTTGGCTTCCGACACCGCCAACCTCGGCCTCCCGCGCCCCCCAGCCGAGCAGCTGGGCCACCAGCCAGCTGGGCCCCGGGCTTGCGGGTGACCTCTGTGAGCCTCAGCCCCCCCTTCCCCCGCGTCGTCTCTCTTGGCCGTGAGTTCGCCCTCACCCCCACTCCGTGGAAAAGTCACATACATGAGGACCGCCCTTCCCCAACTGGAGACTGGCACTCTCGCTGGGCCTCAGTTTCCTTAATTATGGAGATTCACCCATGAAACCAATTCTCTTGGCTGCAGTGTACGTGAACTGCCAGGGCTAGGTCGCCATACTGGGGAGTTAGAGTGGGCTTTCCCACATTTGGGAGGGCCAGGCACGGTGGTCCATGCTTGTGATCCCTGCTCTGGGAAGCTGAGGCAGGAGGACCTCAAGTTCCATTTCAGCCTGGCAACTTAGTGACTTACGGAGACATTGTCTCAAAAAATAAAAAGTGCTGAGAATAGCGCTCAGTGCGAAGGGCCTGAGTTCAGTCCACAGTACAGGACTGAGGAGGGGGAGGAGGGGGAGACAGGTGAGCTGAGCCCATCAGCAGAGAGAGGAACAGACTAGGAGCAGGACAGGTGTAAAGCAGGCAGGAGTGAGATCCCTGCTTAGGAAGGTGGAAAGTAGTCCTAGACATTGGATGGTAGTGGGTGCTTAATCTAGGGTTTTGTGGAACGCTTAGGAGTCACCTAAAAAAGAAAAGAGAAAGTGGTTATGAGAAACTTCACAGAAGTTAAAGTACACGGAGCAACTCCTGGCAGACGCCAAGGGACCCATCTGTTTTTCCCATCTAGTCCCCGTCCTGAAGGGCCCTTCTCTTCCACTTTGACCTTGTCCTGCACAGCAGAGCTTCATCTTCTCCGTTCTTCCTCCCTGTTTGATCACCCACAGAAATGTGGCTCAGCTCCCACCCCCGCCCCAGCTCAAGAACCTTCCGTAGCTCCCTCCTTCCCTCACTGCCACACTTAAGCTCCTGGCCTCTGTCTGCGTCATGTGACTTCGGTAACTCCCAAAGCACCAGCCAGGGCCTCTGCTCACACCACAGCCAGCTGCTTCGTCACTTCCGGTACAGGATCAGCCTTCACCCTGCTATGTGTTTGCTGATGTCTTTCTGGTCTGCTCAGGGTCAACATGAAGCAGCTACACTATATCCAGAGTGTAACCATAGGGGAAACCAGAGGATAGGGCCCCCCAGGATCACCCAGCACACTGGCCAGGATGCCAGTTCTCCAGGCTGAGATTGACAGGTGCCTCTTCCTGGTACTTCACACTGAATTCTAAACCCCTTTCTGAGCCAGAAATGGTGAGGATCTCCTTGCCTCAGCCTCCCAGAGTGCTGGGATGACGAGCTTTTTTTTTTTTTGAAACAGGGTCTGGCTTTGTAGTTCAGGCTGGCCCTGAGAGTTCAGCCTCAAACTCACATCACAGCAATCCTCCTGCCTCTGCCTCCCGAGTGCTGGGATGACAGGCATGAGCCACCATGCCCGGCACTGTGGTATGTGGTACTGGTTGCTGCTGGGTGTGAGGCTCCACACCCAGTATTGTATGTGGTTAAACAGGGATTGAACTGGGGCCCTTGGGCTTGCAAGACAGACTCGGGAACCACTGAGCTAAATCCCTGGCCCGAGGGGCATTTTATTAAATTGCCTATCTCCCCGCTGGCCTGTGCTCTGGAGTGGGGGCTGGGTAAGTTCCTGGCAACCAGCTCCAGCCTGGCACACAGCAGGCACCAAGAACACCCCGATCTCCTTATCCATGCGGGCCTGGGGTCACGGCGGCTCCCTCCTGCACTGGTTGTATTTTGTAACTGGGTCTCTCTTGCCATGTTGTCTAGGGTGGCCAGGAATTTGCAATTCCTCTGCCTCAGCCTCCTGAGGGTTCATCTTTTTTTTGAGACAGGGTCTTGCTTTTGTACTTCGGTTTGGCCCTGAGCTCACTATGTAGCTCAGGCTAGCCTCGAACTCACAGAAATCCTCCTGTCTCTGCCTCCGGAGTGTTAGAATTACAGGAGTGAGCCATCATACCTGACATTGTAGTATGTGGTTACCAGGGATCAAACTTGGGACCTTGTACTTGTCAGACAGACGCCCAGAACCACTGAGCTAAATCCCCAGCCCATCTTTCTGCAAGTTTTATCAAAAAACATCTCATCATTATCCCATTTCATCATCTTCCCAGCCTCCCTGCTGCTCGCCAAGCTCACTGGGTCTGGAAAGTTCCTGTTTTCCTTTTGCAGACCAAATCTCAGATGCTGAGTGTGCCTGCTTTAGAATCCAGATTCCTTGCTGTGTGACCTTGGGCAAGTCACTTGCAGTCTCTGAGCTTTTTCTTTTTCTTGAGACAGAATCTCACTATAGTTCAGCTTGGCTTTGAACTCACTATGTGACTCAGGTTCTCCTCAAGTCATGGTGATCCTCCTGCCCCAGCCTCCTGAGTGCTGAGATAACAGGCTTGTTTCCCCTTCTCTCTGAGCTAGGGAAACCCCTCTCTACAGCTAGGGGTCTGGCCTGGCTCTGGGTCAAGGGTGAGTGAAAGCCCAGGAGTCCCCAAGCTGCAAGTCTAGCCCTGGACAGGACAGTAAGGCAACTGGGTGGGTGGTGAAACTGAGGCACAGAACAAGCAGGGTCGTCAGGCCCTCCTAGGCCTGTCTGTGCTGCTCACCCCCCATCCGGACTGGGAAGTCCCAGAGGGGCAAGGCCAGGGGACTTCCCAGGAGGGGTGGATTTTTTTTTTTTTTAAGATACGGTTTCCTTTAAGTTGCCAAGTTGGCCAGGCTGGGCTTGACCTCCCAGAGTGCTGGGATGACAATTGTCCTGCGCCACGGGGTCTTGAGAGTGGGGTAGACAGAAAGGGTTGCTCACTGCCAGTCACCCCTGTGCCGAGTCCCAAGGCCAGGGCAGGAGCTGAGATCATCAAACCCCTCCCCCTCCTTCCCCGCCTCATTAGGCGCCGGCTCGGGGCCCATTAGCCGATCAATTAGCCGAGGTCGCCAGCGGCAGAGAGGAGGGGAACCCGCAGTGCCTCGCACCCCGCCTCCCTGTAGCCCCAGAAAGCCACCAGGTTATGCTCTGCCGACCTGCAGTCCTGCAGGGCCAGGGTTTGGAGACCCATTGTGCCCGCCACTGTCCCCCAACCCAGGGACTTTATGGGGCAGGGTACTGGGGGTAGAATCCAGGGCTTTCTCTTTGGGCTTCATTCCCAGCCTTTTTAGAAAACTGAGACAGGTTCTCTTAAGTCGTCCAAGCTGAGCCTGAATTTAGTTTCCTCCTGCCTCAGCCTCCCAGAGGGCTCGGATGACAGGCATATGCTGCCACACTCCGACCACTAGGATAATTTTATAGGTGACCTGGCTACAGGAGGGGCAGAGGCCAGCTGCCCACTGTCTGGCACCAGGGCCGGGACCCCGCGTAGTATAGGTTGGCCACAGTCCCCGCTTCTGGGATGGCCGTCTGTCCGTCTGTCCGAGGTGACAAAGATGTCGTTGGGGGCTTCCCCAGGTGTGGTTCAGCTTGGGTGAGGCGTGGGGATCCTGCAGGCTGTTTCCTGGGGAGACACTGAAGCACAAGGCAGGGAGGGTCTGTTCCGAAGACTGCCCTTAAGTTGCCTCTTTACTGGCAAGGTGACACCCTCACTTTTGTTTTGGGGATCAAATTTATGACCTTGTGCTTTCCAGGCCGGTATGTGCCACTGAGCTAAATCCCCGGCCCACCTCCACCAGCCTTGTGGCTAATCCGGACAGTGGCACTGCCTGTGATTCCAGGCAGGAGGCTGAGGCACGAGGATCTCAAGTTCAAACCCAGCTCGGACAACTTAGCACAACCCAATGTGGAAATAAAAGCCTTACAGGGGCTGAGGGTATAATTCAGGGCAAAGGGCTTGGGTTCAAACAAGCCCACAGAGATCAAGGAAGGGACTTAAGACTTCTGGGTTGACTGGACAGAAGCCCTGTCCCCACCCCCAACAACACAGAGGCAGTGACACAGCCACCATCATGTCTTTATTTAAAAGGCACAGCGAGCCCAGCCTCAACACACCGCTTCAAACCTTCTCCCGCTATCAAGGACGGAACACACGGAGCTGACTAGACACAGCTGGGGGCTTAAACAGTTTTTTTTTTTAATATATCTCCTCTCTTAGAAGACCAGCTAGTGTTACAGGAAAAAGAAAAACCAAAATAATAATAAAATAAAAACCAAGACAGCTTTAGTACCCTCATCTTTATTTGGGATGGGGAGAAGGGAATCCCTGGGGCGAGGCCCCCACCCTGCTGGTCCCGGCTAGACTTACTTTGCTATATTCCCTACTGGGGAATCAAACCCGCAGCCTTCGCACTGCGCTCCATCCCCAGCCACTTTCCGTATAGTTTTTATTTTGAGACAGGGTCTCGGTTAAGTCACAAGGTTGCCCAGACTAGGCTGTAACTTGAGACTCTCCTGCCTCAGCCTCCCAGCAGGCTGGGATGACAGGCTTGCACTACCATGCCTGGCTTTGACCTCTTCTTCTGTGGGCGAGGGCAGAGATGGGTTGAGGGTGACTCCAGCTACTGGAGCAGGTAGGGGACACAGGCGGTCCCAGGGCAGGAGCAGGTAGGAGCCCAGGCGGGGAAGGGGCTGGTAGCATTGAGTACATGCAGTGCCAGGGGGCGCTGTAGCGGTGTCCTGAGGGCTGGGCGTGAGGACAGACCGTCAGTGACTGTGCAGAGGGGGACGCAGGGTTCTGGGTCTCACTCTGGCCCCTGCTGGGTGGGATCTGGAGCCCGGTGGGCCTGCCAGCCCTCAGCTTGCCTCAAAGGGGGCGGGAGAGGTGGAGGAGCCAGGGGCGCTGCGGGGCGGGAGAAAACCTAGGGGGTGGCTAGCAAGCAGCTGGCGGCGGTGACCATAAATACTACCGGAGTGTCGCCAGTCCCGAGCTAAGCTGTCTGGTGCTCTGCGTTCTTGTCTCTGTGCCTCAGTTTCCCCTCCCCGCCCTCCCCGCCCCGGCCGCTGTAGCCACTGGCTAATCGGACTTCTCGCCATCGTCCTCCTGGTGGGTGTCACCGTCGTGCCCGTTCTTGTCTTCCTTGGACAGGTGGGCCTGGGAGCCCAGCGCCGACAGTGACAGCAGCCCGGTGCCCGCGCTCACGGCTGGCAGCGATGGCGGCTGCAGCCCCACGGGCAAGGGTGTCAGTGGCAACGCCAGTGCCTGCAGCTGCGACAGCTGGTGAGCCTGAAGCTGCTGCTGCGGGGCACAGGAAGGGGCATGTCACCGCCACGCACCAGGCCTTGGGCACTCGAGGGCATTGCCCACTGCGGCCTGGCACCTACCCGGATGATGGAGTTCAGCTCCGGTGCCGTGACCTGCTTGGCTCTCTCGATGGCTCCCAGGACCTGCTGTTGGTGCTGGAGAGCGTGGAGATAAAGGGTCAGGAGTTGTAAAACCGCCCTGGGGTTGTACAGGACAAGGGGAGAAGGAACCCTACCCCACCGATGCCCTCCCCACACTGCAAACGCTTCAGTGCCACTCAATCCCACCACTTCCGGTACCCAAGCAACAGCCTCTGCATCAGGCAAAATGGGGACAAGTGGAGAGAACTCAACAGGCCAGTGACGGGTAACTTAGGAAAAGGCCTTTGAAGTATACGTTAGGAACCTGGGTCGTGATCAAAGCCATGTGCACAGCAGAAAAAGATGTAGGTCTTTGTGCAGTGCCCAGCCTGTCCAGCTGTACTGGGAAGCCTCGTCCCCCACCCCCACTCCACCCTGAGCTAGAACTGCAGCATTCTTCATTTACTTTTGAGACAAGATCTTGCTAACTTGCCCAAGCTGGGCTCAAGTTCACTATCCTCCTGCCTCAACCTCCTGAGTAGCTGGGATGACAGGCCTGTGCCACCGCACCAGCCCAGCCCGCTCAGGAGGCTGCGGGCCCTAGGCTCTGCTCTGAGATACGCTGACCTATGACCCTCTCCTTCCACAGCGAAGGGCTCCCACGTGTGAATCCAGGTTCAGGGTATCTGCCCCATGGTCCTGCCTGGAAGCTTGTCTCTCCTGCCACGGGGAAACCACTGCGAGCCACCAACCCCCCCCCCCATTTCCCTTTTGGCCTGGTCTATCTGGAATCCTCGGCTATGAAAGGCCACATTTGGAGCTGAAGTGCCCCACGCGCCTCTTCTTGTCTGGAGCTGTCCCCGTGTCCTTCTAGAATTTTCCCTGGGGCTGAGAGAGGTCACAAGAGCCACATGACGCCAGATGACGGATCTCAGCCACTATGAAAGCCTAGGCAGGAGGCTCTCAAGGTCAAGACCAACCTAGGTGACCCTAGCAAGGGCCCCATCTAAAAATTAAAAAATCAAAAGGGGCCTGGGATGAAGCTCGGTACACAGGCCTGGAGTCCAAGCTCAAGAGACAGGGTCAGGGGAAATCTCGGTGCCACCTGTGGGCTGTGAGAGGCCCGGGTTCCTCCAGGGTGTGCGGGGCGGGGCGGGAGGGTGGGGCAGGCCCAGCGCACTCACCTCCTGGGAGAGGTAGGGCAGGACCTGGGCACAGATGCCGTTCAGCCTCTTGACGATCTCAGCCTGCGGAGAGTGACAGTCAGGGGACCTGGCAGGCTGACGGGGCCAAGGGCAGGTGACTCTGCAGTGGGCCTTGTTAGCCCCGTCAGCACAGACAGCAAACACCAAGGCCAGAGGGGGCTGCCCGGCCCCCAAGTAAAACGTTACCCTCGCCAAGATGTGGGAGGTATGAGGGTCTCTATCCCTCTGGCTCTTGGAGAAAAATTCCCAAGGCCACCTGAAAAAGGAGATTGGGGTAGAAGAGTACAGTGGCTCCCAACTGCCATCCCAGCACTATGGGAGGCTGAGGCAGGAGGATCTCAAGGTGGAAGCCCAGTCTGAGAGACTAAACTAAACCACTTAAGGAGGACTAAACCACTTAAGGACACCCCAACTCAAAATGAAAAAAAAAGGGATGAGGACGCCTGTCTCTGGTTCCAACCCCAGTGCTACAAAGATGCAAAAGGAGGAGAGGGGGCTGGGAGGGCCGAGGGTGAGGGGGGCCCACCTGTTTGTGCATCTCGATGTTGAGGCCGTAGGACATCTCATAGTACTAAGAGGGAAAGAGAGAGAGAGAGATGGGCGGGAGTGGCATCAGACTGAGAAGCAAGGCTCGGGTGTGGGGCAGGTGGGAGACAGCCAGGCGAGGGGGGCCGCCAGGCCTGGCTTCAGCACCTAGGTCGGGCAGGAACCTGGCTGGCTGCCGCGGGCCTGGCTGCCCCTCCCCCACGCATTCCAGCCTCCGTCTTTTATCTTTCCACGTCCTGTCTGCGGGTGGCCTAGGCTCCTGGGGGAAGGCGGCCTCCCGGGTATAAGTAATCCAGAGTAAACAAAGCCTGCTGGGTTTGCTTCTGGGGCCGGGCTCTCTCCCCTCAAGCCCCAGATCTGACCCTAGCCCTCCTCTACTCTAACCACCCCCTGGGCTCTCGGCTCCCTACTGCTCCTGGGGGAAGAAAGCCAAGTTTGTGGTTCCACTGGTCTTTGCTGGATTTCCCATCTCTGTCCAGCAGGCTCATACACATTCTTCAAGGCCCCAGCCACCATGTCCCACGCAGCTGCCTTTACTCAGGGCCCTCTCCGTGTCTGGGGCCTCTCTCTCCGTGGGAGCCGGGGCCTGCTGGCCGCAGGGGTGGGGGCGAGGGGATCTGGTTGTGTGGGAGTGCACAGGCGGGGCTGGAAGCAGGCCAGGAAAACACAGGGTCACGTGGCGGTGGCAGCAGTGCCAGCCTGGGCACGGAGGGGTTAACAGTGTGTGGAGGGGGCGGGGGACAGATGCCCGCGTCAGTTCCTGGTGCCGCCTCCTCTGGCCGCTGCCAAGGACAGCGGAGACCTGGGGGTGCGCCGTGGTTTGGCACCTAGGCCACCACAGGGCAGGCATCCAGGCCAGCAGGCCGGGGCTCAGCAGCAGCCGCCTGGGGTCATCCATGCCACACCGGCCGGGGACCTTACCATGACGTAGTGGCGCTGCATCTCGGACTTCTCACTGGCCAGCTTGTCACACTCCAGCTTCAGGCTGCAGGCAAAGGGACAGACACACTTGGTGCCAGAGGCCACTGATGTCCCCCTCATCCTCAGCAAAGGCACCTCCACCAAGGCCACCAGACTGACAGGGACTGAACCCAGGGCCACAGGATGCTCCCTGTGGTGGGGGCAGGAGCCTCAGTTTCCCTAACTATAAATGGGGATTACAAAGCCCGCTTTGCAGATCTGATAGCTGGAAAGCCAATGGAATAATAAATACCAGCAGAACTGTGGTTGGTGGTTGGAGGCTGAGACAGGAGGATCTCAAGTTTGAGTCTAATCCAGGCAACATCAGTAAGGCACTGTCTCAAAATAACAGAGGACCTTTAAATCTTTGTCCTTCGAGCCAGGCGTGGTGGTGTATACATGTGAGCCTCACTCTCTGGGAGGCTGAGGCAGGAGGATCCCAAGTGCTAGGAGACCCTATCTCAAAATTTAAAAAAAAGGGCTGGCCGGGTGGAGCTCAGGGCAAAGGCCCTGGGTTCTTCTCAGCAGCACCTAAAGGAAAATAAAAATCTGTCCTCCAACTCTTTCAAAGGGATCACACAGGGATCTGTTCATGTCTGTTGTCTCTCTCCACTGCTCCTTGCTATCTTTTTCCTCATCGTACCAAGGATCGAACCCAGAGCCTTGGCACGAAGGTACAACCCCCACACCTATTTTACTTTTATTTTTAGACAGAGTATTGCTGAATCACCTCACAGTCCAGACTAGGCTTGAATGTTGGGATCCTGCTGCCTCAGCCTCCCAGACTGCTGAGATGACGAGTGCGCCACTGCACCTATCTCCCTAATCTCCCGCCGGTTCTTTTTGTTTGCTTGAGACAGGGTCTGGCCAGGTAGCCAGGCTGGCCCTGAACTCACAGTGATCCTCCTACCCAGCCACTTGAGTTCGGAAATGACAGGGGTGAGCCAATAGCCTCCCTCACACACAGTTTTTAGCCTGTGTGGCTCTAGGGAGGTTCCTCAACATCTCTGGGCCCATTTCCTCCTTTAAGTACCAGCATCCTAGAGTAGGCGGTAGGGGTTAGTTTAATGAATTGGGAATAAAAGTTCTTAAACAGTGCTCCTCCACCCCTAAAAAAGGCGCCAGACAAGATGGAACACGCTGGTAGTCCCAGCATTTGGGAGGCCGAGGCAGGAGGATCACTGAGTTTGAGGCCAGCCTGACCTACAAATTGAGACCCAGCTTCAAAATGCCAAAGATAAACGAAAAAGTGAAAAACCAATGCTTCACATACAGCAAATGCTCAATAAAAGCTCCTGGGTCTGTGCCCCAGGACCCTGGTATTTCTCCCTGCCTTGGCCTCCCGGAGTGCTGGGATTACAGGCCATCAGACCTGGCTTGAAAATAAACATTTTT
>PVIR01033137.1:0-18105 GCA_004026965.1 Petromus typicus | reverse complement strand
AACTTTGGGGCTGAGCGCATGAACACAGGAAACATGCACCCTTGAGCCCTTAATGGACTCCCAGGGCAGAGATTAGGATATAAGACTGCAGTCGAGCAGGGATGGACCCATACAGGCAGACTGGGTTCCTTTGGAACAGGGAAGCTGGCTCTTCACACCTACTCATTTGGTCAAACTCAGTCCAGGCCCATCCTTGGTGCGTGGACAGCACGGAAAGGACAGTTTGTCCCTTTGAATGATGGAGAGAAAAAGGCCTTGAAGTGGTGCCTACTGTGTCAGACAGTGGAATGAAAGGAAGGAGTGGAGAAGGGTGAGCTGTGGCCAGGGATGGCTGTCTGAGGTTTGATTCTTTGTGTGGATGTTGCAGAGGAAGTGGCCTGTGACATGGAGGAGAAGGGAAACAGAGAGCTGCAAGAAGGTTCCCACTGGCAGACAGGAAGGAATGGGGTCAAGGGCCTGAGGACACAAAGAGGGAAGGGAGTTTTGGAAGAATCCTAGAGGTGAGAGAAGTTCTATCCATGATGATCTCATGATCATAGTAAGGCCTTTGTTTTTGAGGTCAGAGTAACTGAAGCTATGTGAAGATTTTTGAGTGGGCAATGACTGCTTCTTTGGATTTAATAGGAAATGGACAAGTAGGTTCTAGGAGTCCAGGTGGAAGCCACCAGACAAGAGGTAACAGATGTCTGTGTAGCTTGAGGCTGTGGAATGAAGAACCTGGAGGAGTGTAGGGAACCAATCATCCATGGTGATGAATCAGATGTAAGGAGGCAGAGAAGAGGAGTCATGGCCACATCAATGTGACCAAGGAGAGAGGATTATCCTTACCTCAGGAAAGTTCTTTTACATAGAGCTATTGTCTAAGGTCACCCAGCTGGTAAGTTGAAGGCCAGTCAAGCCTAGGCCCATTGAATCATGGCACTGCTCTCTGCTTTACCTTTTACCTGAATTTAACAATTATGTTTCCCAATTACAGAAAAGACTTGCAGAGTATATCACGGTTACTGTTCTCCCTTTCGCTGTTCAAATTCCACACATTTTGTAATACAGCCATCGCCTTTCACTTGCTTTTCTTTCTTGTGGAATCTCACAACCTTCCCACACCTGGCTCTGTCTCATCCCCTCAGCTCATTGACCTCGTGAGTGAGGCTTCCCTCCACATTAAGCCTCAACTTGTGCTACATTATCCTGGTTTGTGTTCTTCATAGTACTCATCATTGTTTCAGTCTAAATAATTTATTTAGTAGAAAGGACGTGGAAAGAGAAAATCTTGGAAGATTTTTCATATGTTATTCTCTAGTACAAATGTAAGCACATAACCTATTCTCAAGAAATACTTGTTGCTGGCTGAGGTGTCATGTGTGTGTAATCCCACCAATGGGCAGTAGTGAGACAATAGGATGTCTCCAGAGGGCCAGCCTGGGCTACACAGTGATGTCAGGACCAGCCTGACATCCATAATGACCCTCTGCCTCGAAAAGCCGAAACAGTTTTTGTTTTTCTGTCTTGAAAAACATGCAAGTGAAATTTATTCCAAGGACAAGAGTTTGAGGAAAGATCTTTCATATCACATTGTATGTGTCTATGCAAAATATTCTAGAATTCCTATTGTTAGGTTTTTATTTCTTCAAGTCTAATCTGCACATGTGCAATTTCACCCATTTCCTCAGCGGTGCTGAGTTGGACAAACATATACGTGCTGTAACCACCGTGAAAATGACATTGGTCATTGCCACAAGTGACATAAGTTCTTCTTTGTCTCTGTGCAATCATCTTCACTCGTAAAACTCAGTACTTGGCATACACAGAATTCAATTTTCCCAGAATGTCACAATAATGCAATTGTGCAGTATAAAGCCCTCTGACCTTGATTTACATTGCTCAGTGCAGTGTAACTGAGATTTTTCTCTGTTGTGGTATGAATGAATTGTGTCTTTTTGTTTACACTTGATTGTGCCCATTAAATGTCTAGGCTACAACTGTTTATCCTTTAGTCAAAGTTCACTTTCTACAAATAATGCCACAGTAATCCAGGACTGAGCTGAGCTTTCAACCTGAGAGCTTGCCCATCCAGATATCAACATGGATTGTGAGTCAACATCCCTCTTTCTGAGGCCTGCCTGTTCAAAACCCCTTCTTTTCTTTTTTTTTAAAAATTGTATTCTTTATTGATACACTTTGTTTATACATCATGATTACACTCAGCATTGAGTATTTGGACTAGTATATGACACAAGATATTTCTCATTTTTACTCATTCCTTTACGCACCCTACTACCTTCTACCTCTATATACATATGGGTTCTTTCCGGTTTTTTTAAAATCCTACTTTTTCTTTTGTCTCATTATTTATTCCTACCCATTTTATGTTGAATATTTTCTATTTCACAATATCTATCATACATTCCAGAACTCAGTTACATCTTCAGATTCTCATACCAGGGAAAACATACAGTGTTTACACATCTGTGACTTACTAGTTTCACTTATGTGTGTGTATGCAAGGTTGTCCATTTGAGGATGAATGACTCAAAGTTATCATGCTTTATGGAGGAGTAATACGTGATTTCATGAAAAACCCACACATCTCCTTTATCCAGTCTCCACTTGATGGGCATTTGGTTTGTTTCCTAAATTTAGCTATCACAACCTGCACTTTTATGAACATGGGTGCACCTATGTCACTATGCTTTGTCTCTTTTAATTTTTTCATGTAGACTTCAAACAGGGAAATGGCAGAGTCAAATGGGACCTCTAATCCTGGTTTTGAGGAATCACCACACTGACCTCTACAGTTTGCAGCAGTCTAAATTCCCATAAACTATGAGGAAGGGTTTCATCCTCCCCGTAGCCTCAGGAGCATCTATTGCTGATTAATTTTGCAATAGCATTCATTCACTGTGGAGTGAGATAATCTCAGGGTGATTTTCACTTGCATCTCTTGAATGACCAGTGATATAGAGCATTTCTTCTTATGTTTCTTAGCTACCGTTACTTCTTCTGAAAGGCATCTGTTCATTTCAGAAGCCCATTTTGAATTGGGTCTTTAAATTAGGGGAACTGATTTTATTCAGCTGTTCATATATCATAGATTGTAGTTCTTTGTCTGAGAAACAACTGTGAAGATTTTTTCCCATGTTCTTGTTCCAATTTATCTCTGCTAGTGGATTCCTTTGCTATGCAGAATCTTTTTTTAATAGGATGAGATCCCGTTTTTTGATTCCTTCTGTTAGTTCTCATGCTTTCATATAAAGCCTTTCCCTAAAACAGAGACTCCAAGAATTTTATCTAATCTGTTGGTTTAGAGTTTCTTTTTAATATTTAGGTCTTTAATCCATTTTGACTTTAGCATAGTAATCGGTGAAAGAGATAGGTCTAGCTTTAGTCTTTGACAGGTTAAAGCCCAGTTTATCCCAGACCGTTTGTTACCTATGTAGTCTTTCCTCCATCAAGTATATCTGGCATTTTGTCAAAGGTAAGGTGACTTAGTACATTTGGAGTTGTTTCTGGGTCTTCTAATCTATTCCATGGGTCCTTAGGTCTGTTACTTTGCCAGTAGCATGCAGTTTTTTCACAGTGGCTTTGTAGTACAGTTTCAACTTGGGGATTATAATCTCCCCTGAGAAGTTCTTGTTGCTTAGAATGCTGAAGGAGAAGTTCATGCTGCACTTAGCCAGGTATATGGCATGTATGCCCAGTGCACCCTATGGGACACAGAGGTTCGAGAACACATGGCTCAATGTGTAGAAACCAGGCTTATATGCAAATCAAAACCTATCCCATCTCTGCTCAATGTCATGAGTTTGTGGCCCTTAGCCAAAATGAACAGTACCAAGCAAACAGGCCTTACCTCAAAACACATCACAAAACCAATCTTACAATGCACAGTTAACTCCTCAAACACTGTTAATGCACCTCTCAATAATGGCCAACACTGTAGCATGCCTGTATCCCCACCTCTATACCATGTCTACATAAAGCCAGTGCTCACCATAATAATGTGCAAGTGTTCCTTTGAAAGCTTTTCCAGAGTCTGTGTGGTAATTCTGTGCCTCACTGTGTCAGTGTGAGTTGAAACCCATTCCTTCAAAGACCATTATACTAACAAATTGCTTTTGCTATTCTACGTCTGTTGTGGTTCCAGATTAATTTTTGGATTATTTTCTCTAGATCTGTGAAGTATGGTGTTGGGATTTCAATCAGAAATGCATTGAATCTGTATAATAGTTATGTGTGTAACGCCACTTTGATGATGTCGGTTCGTCCTACCCAAGAACCAGGGATGTCTTTCCATTTTCACATATCCTCTTCATCTCCTTTTCAGAGTGTTGTAGTTTTCAGAATAGAGGTTTTTCTCCTTGTTTGTTAGATTGATTCCTAGACATTTCATTATTATGGATGTTATTGTGAAAGTTCTTGACTCCCCAATTTCTCTCTCAGTGAGTCTCTTGTTTGTGTATACAAAGGCTATTGACTTTAAAGTACTGTCTTGTATCAAGCTGTGCTATTAAATTTGACAATTAAATCTACCAGTTTTTGGTTGAGTTTTTAGGATTTTCTATGTAGAGAATCATGTCATCAAAAACAATGGCAGTTTATCTTCTTCTTTTCCTATTTTTCTTCCTTTCATTTCTTTCTCTTGCCTAATTCCTGTGTCTACAGATTCCAGCACTATTTTGAACAAGAGTGGTGAGAGTGGACATCTTGTTCCTGATCTTAGTGTGGATAAAAAGTCCATCTATTCCAATCTTCTGTAGGGTTTTAATAATGAATGGGTGTTGGGTTTTGTCAAATGCTTTTTCTGTATCAATCTATAAGACCATATGGTTTTTGCCCTTTAGTCTGTTAATATAGTGTACTAAATGAATTGATTCACATAGGTTGAACCATCCTTGACCCACTGATGATCCAACAGAGTCAGGGTATATGAATGACAATCCTTGGCCCCTTGGAACCAGGTCCAACACTGGCTCACAATCAGAAAAGGCCAGAAGTTAGCTGGAGCAGCCCAGCAAATGGGCTTGTAATCTCTATGTCATAATGTTGTGTGCCCACCTACTGACTGCTCCAGGCACCAGAGGGCTGGACTGACCAGGGGGTGTGGCCAGTGAAGCAAGAGCAGTGATAGAAGCCAACTGAGTCCTGGGCCTGACGGTGAAAGGTTAACAGGGTGAGCAACAGGGGGACTGTGAGCTGAGGAAGCACATTTGGAAAAGATGCTGAGTAGAGACTGTAGAGGACATGGTTGGGCCCTGGAGCTCGGTTAGGAGGAAAGTGCATAACACTTGATGAGAGACAATAGAGGCTGTGACCACAGTGTGGGACATGCAAAGAAGTGTTTAGGGTCATTTTTCAAAGGTAGCTGATGTTATTACTAGTGGACAGCATGTGGGATGAAGCTGACCCCCCTGAGGCTGAGAGCAGCAGGAGTAGAACTGTCATGTGATGGAGGAGGTTGAGTGCAGCAAGCAGAACTGTGGACCTGTGTCTGAGTGAGAGGTCAGTGACGCCAGGTATGAACGACTTGGAGATGGCTCTGTGTCAGAAAATGTCAGTGTAAACAGGCTTGTGGGTGGGCTAGTGGCAGACTCCTGCAGAGCTCACAGTGTTTCCACCCTCCTGCTCCCTGGTACAGGTCCTCAACCAATTATTCCTCATGAAGCAACAGATGCAGAAGATTTTGAATGACACTACTGAGCAGGAGAAGCTAATAAAGATGAACAAGGCCTTACTGAAAAGTCAGCATGGCATATCAAAGTGAGTACTGCCTCCTCTTCACTGAGGGGCCCTGAGAAATCCCCGTGACTGTGGCTCAGAACTCAGGCTGCACCTGTGTCTAGGGTTAAAGCTGGGCCATGTCTGGATAGACCAAGGTGAGTGGCCAATAGGGCTGAGCTGGCCCTGAGCTACAAGCCAGGAAGACTCAGGGTACCCCCCCAACACAGAATAGAAACAGAAAAGGGATATGATCATGGGGCTCCAGACACTTTGATTGTGTCTTTTTGCTTCTTCCCTACTTGTCTTTACTTAATAAACAGTGACTGATTTAATGATATATAATTCATACACCATTCACTTCACATTGTAACTTTCATTTGCCTTACTGACTTGCAGGAGGAAATGAGATGTCCCCCTCTCAGACCTGTCCCTCTGTCATCAGGTTACTACAATCAGACTCACTACCTGAGTGGTGCTGTCACAACCAGGTGACCTCTGCCCTCTACAAGGCTCTAATCCACATCATTCCTCTCCTCAGTCCATGCTTACTATGAACAAGGGCCTCAGAATGTGTGACCCCAAATGAAATGGCCCAGCCCTCTGCGTCTCCAGCTGTGGGTATCAGTGAGTGTGGGATCCTGGGCTCAGCCTTATCTGTGCTTCTGTACAGGCATCTGGATGATGTGATTCTCTTCGTGAAATCAGAGCAAATGAACCAGGAGGATGAAGTCCAGTACCTACAGTACGAACTGGAGAACATGCTGAACCACAACAATAGGACCACCACCAGCATTCAGGGCACACTGAAAGCTGCCGACAGCACATTAACGTCCTGGTATCAAAATCAGCTCCTGTTTCTGCAGAGGATGCAAAACCTCATTCAGCTGGTGCAGTCGGCTCCAGGTGAACAAACAGTGAATCTGTTGTGGGACCTGAAAATGGAATGAACTATATATAAAGCACAGTGTCAACCCTTCCTGGACTCCCTGTGTGATCATAGGGGGGAAATCTGTTGGCATGGCTTCCCCTTTGGGCCCCAACCTGCCTTGCTGAGCCACTTTGTGTCCATGGCCTCAAAACATATTCCATGTAGGGGTTCTGTGAGATTTTCAACTCCATTCCACAGGAGAGGAAAACTGAGTTCTGAGAAATTAAAGCAGAAGGCAGTGTCTCATTGCTTTACAAGGAATGGAGCCAGGTAGGTATATGACTTCCCTTAGAGGTCATTCTTCCACCTGACCCTTTGCTCTTCACCTGAAAACTAAAACTTCATGGGAATGTGAAGCTCAACCCAAGCATTCTTCATTCAGCCTCTGGAATCATTTTGAGCTGGGATCATTTGTGGAAGGGTGCACACTTCTGGTCATTTGGGCTATAGAAATAACCATAAGCATAACCACATACTAATAGTGACAGCAGAGCTTCTCAGTGGTGGCAATCAGTACTGTGCCTCCTAATTCTGCTCTGCTTGGGTCTCTGACCAGCCTACTCACACCTGGCCCCTGTTTCCACGTCTTTTCAGTAGAGGTAATGATGTTAACAAGCACAGGTTGAAAGATGTGGCTTCTAGGGTTCATGTGGACCACCCTTGTTTGTGTTTCGCTTAACGACCTTTATGAATCAGTTTCCTCATAGAATGAGTACAAGGTATCACTGCACTCCAGTGACTTCTCTCCTGTTCACACTCTACCTTAAAGCCCAAGATGACCACAGGGAACCCAGAGACCTCTGAGTGCACCTGGGGAAACCCTGCTCCTCTGCACTCAGGGCTCCTGCGGTCCCCTTAGGGGCCAAGACTTCCTGAGTCCAGCTTCAGTCACTTACTGAACAGATACAAATTCTATGCACAGGGGGATCCAGGCCCAGCGCCGAGTGTGAAGAGTCTGTAGAACACATGCCTGGCCTGTCTCTTTCAAACAAATCTAAACAATAAGATAACAATGAAAAAACCCAAACGTCTTTTGTGGAAATCAGAGACAGATAAGAAGCTTTTCTCTGTTGAGTGCCTGGCAGCTGTGATCCAGAGACTCCTACAGCACAGCTAATCCTAGGGCAGTCCTAAGAGGAGAGGACATCATGTGATATCTGATAGGGCTCCAATAGGACAGGCAGGTCAACTTTTCAGGTAGTAGACAATGACAGGCAAGATGGAAGCCCAAGATGGTCTCCAGTTGCTCCCAGATGAGCAAGGTGAGTCAAGGAAACCTTCAACACAAGGAATCCAGCACCACTGATGGGACTGCAGGTACTGCATTCATAGGGGCTTGGGGCCGAGCTCTGCACTGAGACTCATTCCTACATATTAAGTCCACCAGCCAAAGGAGGATTTAGGGAACTTCCTCACCATAAGTGGAGTCGAAGCCTGTGTGTGGCTGGGGCTGTGAGGTACAAAAAAAAACCCCTAAGTGGGATCTGTGGCTCAGCCCAAGCACAAGACAGGAGCCCCTTCTCCTTGTGTGCTTTGGGCTTACCTGGTCCACAGTGTGGCTGACATTTTCTTCACCTGTATGGATGGGAGGTGGTCTGTGCGTATCAACCCTGGCACCCTTCACCCAAACACCTTCTAGTGTCACCAAGGAAGAATGCTTGGGTTGAGCACATTCCCATGAAGTTTTAGTTTTCAGGTGAAGAGCAAAGGGTCAGGTGGAAGAATGACCTCTAAGGGAAGTCATATACCTACCTGGCTCCATTCCTTGTAAAGCAATGAGACACTGCCTTCTGCTTTAATTTCTCAGAACTCAGTTTTCCTCTCCTGTGGAATGGAGTTGAAAATCTCACAGAACCCCTACATGGAATATGTTTTGAGGCCATGGACACAAAGTGGCTCAGCAAGGCAGGTTGGGGCCCAAAGGGGAAGCCATGCCAACAGATTTCCCCCCTATGATCACACAGGGAGTCCAGGAAGGGTTGACACTGTGCTTTATATATAGTTCATTCCATTTTCAGGTCCCAACTTCACTGCTAATTGTTTTCCCAGGCTGAAATGGGCACTGAAGAACCTTGCGGTACAATAGTGATTTTTATTTCAGTTTGTTGCTGTGATTGTTGTCAGTGCAATTGTTGTTGACTAAGGAAACTCACAGTGCATGGAACCTAAAGGAGTGTCTGGAATTCTCAGGGGAGGTCCTAGCTAAACCCTCACCTTGCTGTGCTATGTGACGTGTCCTTGATCCCAACAAATCTGGGTTTCACTGTGCTTAATGGCAGTCTAATCACTGGGACTGGAGGAACTTGAGACTGCTTGCAGGTAGGCAGTGGAGACACCACTGTGGGATTTGTGCAGGTGGTCAGAATGGGTCTGGGGGTGAGGTCTTCTCATAGTACAGTGGGCACAGCATCTCCTTTCTGACAGGTGCTACATATACAAGATCTAGAAACCAAAGCCCAGTGTGTAGCCCAATCTGGAAGTCCTACATTGTGGCCATCCAGAGTTTCTTTGGAATTCAGATCCATCCTTCTGAAAGTTTATCCCCATCCTGTTACTGATGTGAGCAATGTGTGGCTTCTGATGGAATACCAGCCCACATTTGAATTGGGTCCTTCCAAATGAACTAGACTGAAGGCTTTAAAATACATGCAGTTTACATGTCAACAATCACTTTCACAGAGACCTTTGGGACCAAAAGGTTTACACAATAAATCAGTGCTCTCCAGAGCTAAGAAGCCTGGTGCAGAAGACAGAGGCATGGGACTTGATGACCAGTGGTCAGATCCTGGAGTAGTCAGAAAGAGAACTCTGTGCTCCAGCTGAGGCAGAGCCAGCTGAAGTTGGGCCAAGATGGGAGTCCAGAGACCCATTACCAAAACCCTAGAAGGAGTGAGTATGTCCCAGCTGGCTGGGTACCCACAACTTGAACCCTCAGCTTCCTGGTCTTTTCAATAGGAAGCGCCTGGTGGAGTGAGGACTCCTTTTACCTGCTCTGAAGAGCCTGGGCTCTCTTCTCTAGCCATTACTTTGAGGCTTAGGCTATGTCATCCTAGTCTGGCTAAAGTGCTCTTCCTGGACAAGGCAGATTTGCCTCTCATGTTAGAAAGTCAGGGCCCACTGGCTCTGATGACACAGACTCCTACTCCCTTCTTTCTTTCTGGCCAACTCTCTTCCTGCTGCATCCCATTCAAAGCAGCCAGAACACTCTCACTGAGACTGCACTGTTGTGGTGGATGTCAAGCCCCGATCACACACCTTGGTTACGCCTTATCACCCATCTTCTTGCCTTTGCCATGCGCTTCCCACTTACCAGAAACACATCTTCTTTGCTGAGGAGCTACTGCTAGGGACCTAGTTCACCATAACATCCTCCAGGAAACTTGTCAGATCTGGCTCATCTTTCCACCCCTGCACCTTACACCCAGGACCTCCACTGAGGAGACAGGTGAGACTATTCTGTCCCTTCATCCTCCTGGCTCATGCCTAGCTGACTTGGTTCCATCCCATTGCTGGCTTCTCAGGTGCAGAGGTGTTGAGATTCCAGAGCTGTGCAGATGTCCGAGGTACTGGGCCGTTTGTGGACACTGTCACCACCATCGTGGACCCTGATTTGACAGAACCCAAGAGGGTAAGGGGATCCTGATACAGTGTATGGTGATTTATCAGTGCCTTCAAAGTGCTTTCCATACTGACAAACTTGACATCAGGCTTTGTCTAGAATCTGAGATGCAGGTAAAAGGAGGTTCTATAAGTTCTGGAGCACACAGCAGGGCTCAAAGTGTGGGACAATGTGCAGACGACCTCAAAGGAGAAGTACCACCTTCCAGAGTGGCTGCTCATGGAGTAGCAGGAAATAACTTGTGTTACTTAGGTTTATGCTTACTGACAGAATGGGTAAAACCTCCATTTCAAGGAATTCAGGCCAAATAGGTTTATTTTGAGTTGAATATAGGAATCAAGGCTCTGCTCCAGGCAAAACATTAGTGACCTAGGCCTGTGAAGAGGCCATCATTTTGAATTTTATTTTGCATTGAGGGTTCAGAGGATTGCACCCCTATCTCAAACAGAGCCTGGGAAATAATAAGTGTTCAAGAAATGATTGTGCACTGAGCACAACTTGTAATAGCGTTTGTTAAATCCACATAATGGCAGAGCCCCTTTTATAACATCATCATTTACTCCTTCCATCAACACTGCACATTAAGGATTAGAAATACTTCACTTGTCTCCTGTTATGTGCTGGGCATTCTTGTAAACACTGACATCACTTCTCTCAAGAAATGCTCACAATACTGTCACTTAATACAGGAGAAAATGAGGCACAAAGAGAATACTGTATGAACACCTCCATTTTACAAATGTGGGGAAGACAACATTGAGAGAGCATCGCTGCTCTGTACCTGAGTCAATGTTCACAAGAGATGGGGCACTGGAGCATGCAGCTTCTTGATACCCATGACCACTTTTTGCCCTCTTGGGTGTGGGGAGCTGACCAGCCAAGTCACCCTTGTGCCAGCCAGGATATGGCTTCTGCCTGTGTCAGGTTTCCAGCTGTCCCCTCTCCCACAGGTGTTCTGTGTGTTGAAAACCGAAGGAGAACCTTGGACCATCATCCAGCGCCGTGTGGATGGCACAGAGAATTTTGATCGGAGCTGGGAGGATTACAAACAGGTGACGTAGTTACCCTGGGGAGGATTTTTTACCCTGAATCCTGGTGCCAGTGCTGAGGTGTTTGTTGGGGTGCAGAGCTGGCTCATCCTCATTCCTTCCAGCAAAGGAAGTCAGCCGCTGAAAGCACGAACACTATAATTCCCAGTGACCCCTTAACATTGCAATGAAAATTGAAAGTCATTTCAGTTTTTAAAAAACATACTGAGGGCCAAGTTTGTCCTTTTTAAGTGTACAAAGGATGTACTAAAGAGAAAGATCAACCATATCCCTTGCTATTTTGCTTAAAACATTTTCTTTTTCCTTTTATTCATCAATGAAGACATGTACAGGGCAAATTCAGTACTGAAGAATCTCTAGTGGAAAGACCATATACATTGTAAAATGAGATATACTGTGAGGTTTTCTTCTAGTTATTCTAATTTAATTTTGAGTGAAGAATATTTTGGAAGTTGATGTGAAAACTCTTAATGTTTTTCAAGAGTTAAAAATAAGAAAATATATTCCTAAGGAAGTATAGCAATAGTAATTTGTGTGTCTGCTTGCTGCTCCAGTTGATAAAAATGTAAATAGCAATATCAAATTAAATCATGAGTGTTTTTCAACTGATTGAGTTCTTTTTAAAATGTCACAAAATAACAAAGATAAATCAGGAGTTCAGATGAAACAAATGCACAAAAGAAAGCTGGATGTCCATTCTTAGCCACAAAACATTTCGTTTGATTGTTAGTAATGGAAACAGAGCTCACTAAGTTGCACTTACAAGGCAGGCGCCAGAACCACCGAGCTCAATCCATAGTGAAGCTTCCTTCCTAACTGCGTACTCACCTCACAAATGTCGTGCAGGGCTTTGGTGCATCCTGTCATTTTCCTGAATCATTGCTCTGCCAAATGCTCTGTTTTTTTGTTCCTGGACACTGGCAAAAGGACACTCCACCTACTCTTAGGGTTTTATGTCATTTTAGTTTCTGAAAGGTTCCACTTGCTGCTGTGGCCTCAGACAGTCTGGACTACCACATCAGTGACTAGTGAAAATATTTGTTGTTTTTTACTGAGGATTAATACTTCTTTAGACAACTGCACATGAATTTCCCAAGGTAATGAGTGTTACCAACTCATACCTGGACAGAGACCCTCCATCACTCCAGAACCCTCTTCATGCCCCTCTTGAGTCAACAGCACATCAAATGTAGATGCTATTATCATCTTTATAGCCAAAAATTAATTGTTTCTGTTTCTCAACTTCAGGTAAGTATAAGTTCAATTATTTGTTGGGGGTTTAAATGTGTCGTTGTTTTTCCTGTGATATGTGGTCTACCACCCAAGATATTTATCCTGATCATTAGAGCTGTGGTTTGGCAACTAGCCTTGGTGCCTAACCAAAGTAATTTCATGCCACAGACCTACCCACTTTCCTGGTCATTCAGTCTAAAATGAACCCACTCTCTGCAGGGCTTTGGAGACCCAGCTGGGGAGCACTGGCTGGGCAATGAGGTGGTGCATCAGCTCACCAGTAGAAGAAACTACACTTTGCGTTTGGAGTTGGAAGATTGGGACAATCACACTTTGTCTCTCGACTTTGGGAACTTCTGTCTGGGCAGTGAGGAGCAGTTTTACAGGTGGGCTCGGGGACAAGTGTGTTCCAGTTCCTAGCTCTAGAGCTTTGCTGAAAATCATTCTCTCTTTCTACGATGTGTCCTGATTTGGACTTCCCATCACAGAACGAAAAACCAGCTGCTTAGCACTTACCACATGCTGCCCACTGGGTGGGGTGGAGGGGAAGTCACTGAAACCACTTTCCACAGAGCAGGAAAGGATCTTCTATGGATTATCACCCCAAGTTTGTCTTGTATAGTGATCCCGAGAAAACACATATGTTGTCTAATCTATGCCGTGCTCTCCGGTGAGGTGGATATCTCCCTGGGACTGGAGACACTAGACTCCAGGCTAGTGGACTGGAGCTCTATGGCACTGTGATAGTGGTCATTGGACAAATAAAGGTCACATTGCTTTGAAGCTTCATGATGGTGAAACAGAAGGAACTTGGCTGTGAGAATACAGCAGACTCTTCACATTTCCCCGCTACTTCCTCACTGTGGTTGTTGATTAAATTTAGAGAGAGGAATGAGCTTTGCCTCAGCACATACTCTGCTCCAGTCACTCATTACCTCCTCCCATGACTCTCTCTGGTAGACATTCCTGTGCATACTTAACTAAAATGAGATCTAAAGCACAGAACATCTGTCACATGGCTAAAGTGACAATGTAGATAGCCTGGACTTGAACTCTGTGCTTCCTGTGCCCAACACATTCGACCTTCATCATGTGCTGTTGCAAGTCTGAGAAACTCTCTGATCGTGATAAGTTTGCGTTGTGTTTGACTTTGAACCAGCACTGAATGGACCTGCAGACTCTCATGCACTGGTGTGAGATGCTCACATGTGCATTGCTCCCTCACATCATGCCAGTATTCTCCCCTTAGTGGTCATCTTTACCAACTTCGATGCCCCAGGTATAGGGCAGTCATGTCCTCCCAAGGAATCTCTGAATAACTGTCCCATGGAATAACATAATGCCACTGTGAGGACTTCTGGGACCATGTAGCCATGCCCTCTTATCGACTACTCTATTTGCTGAAGAGACTGACTTCTGACAGTCCTCCTTAGGAGCTACACATGACTGGTTTGACTCCTCTAAGTGCCACATTTAGGACTGAGTATGCACTCAGATCCAGGCCAATCAGAACTAGGCTGGAGCTCCCCATTCTTCACAGCTCTCCAGTGAGGAATCACAATTCCTGTGGGCTGTGATTTGACTCACTGACCACTGGAGCTCACTCTGAAATCTTAATGCCACCCATTTCTCCCTTGGGACTTGACTCATTTTCTTCCAATTCTCATCCATATAATGTGTGCCCTAGGCTGGGGCTTCAATGACATGTTACTCAGACAGAAGAACACACTCTGCCCCATCAGTGCTCAGGAAATAGTGTCACAACTGCTGTCCCTATATCAGGCCTCATAACTTGGCTTCCCCACTCTCTGTGAGCCAAGCCCAGCTGTCCAGCTCCCTGCTGTCCCTATTCCTGGGCCTGTAAATGATAGAAGCATAGGAGGATGGAAGGCCAGCTTTTGAGCCTTTCCCACAAGTACATTTGACTCTCACCTCTATTACCCAATTCTTGGTCATAAGTTCAATATGTGCCATGTTCATGCCTTGGAGAAGAAATGTCTCATTCTACACAAAACTCCAAGACCTTGGGTGTCAGGGTGCTTAGGCCTTAATCCCATCGCTGCTGTCTTCATGACTTTAAAACCACCACTGAATTTCTCTGTACATCACTTCCCAATCTGGCTATTGCAATATCTATACTTTAGTGAGATAATCTATGGCAAACCACCTACACTGCAATGTTAAGTACAAGTGTGCAATATGCAAATGATCAGTTCAAATGTAGAAACATGACATTTCTCTTCCAAAGCCCAAAACTCCACTATGTATATGACCAGGCAAACACACACATGTGCATTAAATTGGAAGCTATAGACTGCTCTCATGTGAGAATTGCATGAGCTCCTTTGACCGGTGGACTCATCCTCAGAGAGCCCTTTAGCTCCAGCCTGCTCACCCTGAGCATGCATGATGTGTCCTATTCCTTTGGAGCAGAATCGGCCATGAGAGTCACCCACTCAACTTTGCAGGTGTCAGTATTTGTGAAAGGATGAAGCTCAGGCCATCCATAGTCACCCTAGATAATAGTGGACCCAGTGGTTGCCAAAGAGGAAGATACAGGGACTCCATAGCTACTGTAAATTCAGGGAGGACTCTGAGAAGAGATGATGGTCATGAGTGGACTCTACTCATACAGAGAGCAGTTAGGGAGGGCACTCCAGGGACTGGGCATATTCTGAAAAATGGCAGACTAGGCCTCTAGCTGATTTGTTGGTGTCTGACCTGAGAGAGGGTCTTGCAAAGCCTGCTGGTATCATAAAGAGTGTGAAGTCACTCAGGAAAACCTCAGGAGACTGGCTTCTTGGAGGAGTGATGGCTAAGGAGACAAGGCTAAGAGACACAGGGCCTTGGGACCCACCTTTCCATGCCAAGGGTCTCCCAGAAGAGATGAATCCCAAAGAAAAAGCAAGACAAAAGTGCACAGTGAGCAGCTGGGGTGTGGGTGTCCCACTGGGAGCATTCATAAAGCCCGCACATCCTTAAACATGTCACACTGAGCTCTAGAGCAAGTGTCACTGTCCTGCAAACAACTGCCTGGCTAGAGGTGCCTGCGAGAATATTGATGGGCTTCCTAATCCTTAATTCTGTCATGATATTTTACTGCAGACATTAAGGGGATCTGAGGAGGAGCTCAGTATTCACAGTTCCTCCCCATGGGATCCACAGTAGGGTCTGTGTCCTGTGAGGACTCAACATCACAAACAACTTCACCCTTCACTGACCCAGTGTTCAGGGGTACTTTCAGTACATTTGTGGTTCAAGTGTTAAGAAGCTCAATGGAGGAGGTAAATGAACACCAGGAGTTGTGACAGGGCCAGAGTGCAGGACGGTGAACAGGTGACGAAACCCCTGTGGACCCTATGAGGCCTCAGTGGCTCAGAATCTGATTGTGATCTTCCTTGTTCCTCAGATACTGAGCAGGTTCTTGGGCACTGATGATCGCATTTCCTCATGTGGGTAAAGTGTCAGGAGACTCACATGAGGCTAAGTTATCTCTGCCCGTTGGTAGAGACTCAAACCTCTCAGTGTTCTCTCTGTTGGGGTCACTCTGAGCCTTCTGCAGTTTGAGTCACTTGATGAGATGAGCAGAGATGGTGCTCTGTTCCTGAGAGGCAGCAGGAGAGGACAATCCTGGGACAAATGAACCTGGAACCACACCCAGCTGAGGTTCTCCTTCCAAATACAACAGGTGGGAGCTGCAGCCTGGAGAAATCCCCAAAGGAGGCCAGGCCTCAACAGGGCTCCACCATGACTCTCTCTCCTGACATAACTCAACCTCCATTTGGCCTCCAGGATTTTTCTGGACAAGTACAGTGGGCCACCAGGTCCAACTAATGCCCTTCCCGTGATGGACAACAACTTTAGCACCCGTGATGCAGACCATGATGCCTGTGACTGCAACTGTGCGAAAGAACTCTCAGGAGGTGAGTTAGGGTCCGCTGTACTTTTGATGCTGGGCACTATGATCCCCTTCAGGCTATTACTTCTGCTATATGCAACACTAATGATGGTCAGGGGACAGCTCCCACAAATTCTGGCTCAAGAGTGCTCCTGGGCTGGGACAGTGATCAGAGAGAAAAAGAAGGGATGTGTCAGAGGCAGCAGGAAGGACAGAGACAGGAGAGATCTGAAGCACAGAGGTAGGGATGGAGGGGTGGGGCAGAGACAGAGGCTATATTCAAACAAACAGTGGAGACAGAGCTGCACTGGCATAGATAAGGCAGAAGGAGTTCTGGAGAGAAGTGTATATGTCGTCACAAGTAGACAGGGTTATTGTACCTGCTCCCAGTGATCTGGGAGAACAAAAGGGACAGAGTGGACACAAGTGGCCAGCATGAAATGGTGTCCTCTGATAGAGAGAGACTCACATCATGACATTGCCAGACACCATCAAGTGGGAGAGACTCAGAAGGGAAGAGAGACAGTGGCTATCCAATATCAGTAGGAAGTGACATGGAGCTTTGAGAGATTTGGAAATATTCTAGTTATAGTTCAGCAAGGGAGGGATACATAAAATAGAGGAGTGTGAAGACTGCAAAGAGGTGAGGAGGGTACTACTGGAGGGTGGGCAGAGACCTCACTGCCCCTCGGTGCCCATAGTGAGAGAAATGTTCCTCGTCACCCAACCACCTCTCTTTTCAGCTGACTCCTTAAAGACTCAACACTTGTGATCATCTGATTCCTCTTCTTCCACAGGGTGGTGGTTTAGTGGTTGTGAGACCAACAATCTCAATGGCAAATACTACCCAGTCAAAAAGCACAAGCGTAGGTCTGGTGGCATTCGCTGGAAGTATTCTCCTGAGATTCCCACGTATTTACTCAAATCAACACGCATGATGATCCGACCTTCCCCTAGCTAGAGAGCTCAGCAAAACACTCTGTCATTGCTGTCTGTCAGCACAGTAAGAGCAGCATTGGCACCTGCTTCACACAGGTTCCTGAAGGCCTAGCAGACTGTGCATGTGACCATTGCAAAGACACTATGTTCTCACTTAATAATGATAAAGGTCCTGCATCAGAGATTACTTACCATTGCATAAAACACTCAAGTCTGAGGTCGCATGCACCTCTGTGAACATTCTCAACTGACTGGACCTATTAAACAATGTCACTGCAGTAGAGCCTGGATTCTGTAAATGAAGAGTGTTGCTATGGAATTGGGATTCATCCTCTCTGAGCCTCTGTTCACTCTGCTATGAATATAGGACTGAAAGGACTGCGGTGATTATAGAAGATGGTGTGTGTGTGTGTGTGTGTGTGTGTGTGTGTGTGTGTGTGTGTGTAAACTGCAAATCTATAAATTACAACTCAGCTATTTGAAACAAAACTGCACAGAGCCTCACATCTCCACCTCTGCACTGAGCAGGCTGGAATCCCCAGGCAGACACATCTTCTGTTGTAACTCTCATAGATTTCTTCATCATGCTCAGCAGACACAGAGCAGATAACCAGCACGGATCACCGATAGGACACTGTTGTTTCCTCTGCTCTTCAGGGACACTCCTGAATCTTGGGACCCCTATGTGAGAGCACAGGGACCCTGCTGGATGATCCTCATG
>PVIR01033136.1:0-18128 GCA_004026965.1 Petromus typicus | reverse complement strand
CACTTGCAAGGCAGGTGCCAGAACCACTGAGCTAAATCCCCAGCCCAAGAGAGAGTAATTCTAAAATTCACAGGCAACCAAGAGAGTCACAGAATAGCAAAAGCATTTTGAACAACAAGGGCAAGGCAGGAGATATCAAGCACAGACTTCAAGTTAAACTACAATGAGCAAGTTAAACTACTATGATAATAAAAACAGTATGGTATTGGCAAAAACAAGAATAATCAGATTTATGGAACAACATGAGAGGCAGAAGCTGCAGAAACAACTCCAGTGCACTCAGTAACCTCATCTTTGACAAAGGGGTCAAATACTTTTGCAGGGAGAGAGATAGCCTCTTTTAAAATTGTGCTGGCAAAACTGTCCATTTTCAAAAGATTTAGTTAGTCCCATATCTCTCACCATTCACTAACCTAAAATCAAAATGGATCAAGATCTAAACATTGAGACAGAAACACTTGATCTGCTGGACTGCAAAATAAGTCAAACAAAGATACAAGTGTAGCCAAAGACTTGGACTCAAACCAAGTTGCACAAAAAATAATAGCAAGAATCAATAAATGGGATCACATCAAATAAAATCTGAATAGCAAAAAAAAAAAAATGCATGAACAAAGTGGAAGAAGCAACATACAGAATGTAAAAATTTTCCAGCTACTTCTCAGATAAAGGACTAATATCTAGAATATATAACGAACTCAAAGAAATTAAACTCTCAGTTATAGACCTAGTCTAAAAATGGTCTTCTCAAATGAATACATATTTCTCAAATGAAGAGGTATAAATGGTTAGCCAGGTCTGGTGTCACATACCTATAATCCTGGACTTGAGAGAGTGAGAGAGGAGAACTGCAGGGAATGTGAGGCCTGCCTGGACTATGAAGAGAGACCTTGTCTTAAAAAAACCAAATCAAAACAAAGTACAAATGGCCAAAAAAAACCATGAAAAAGTTACTGGCCATTCAAGGAAGGAAAATTAAAACAACACTGAGATTCCATCTCACTCCAGGACGAATGACTGTCATCAAGGTGTCAACAAGTAAAGAATGCTGGTGAGGCTGTGAGTGTGGTCAGGGATCTTCAATTCATTGTTGATAGGAGCGTAAAGTTACAACCACTGTAAAAATCAGTATGGCAATTGTTTAGAAAACTAAAAATATAAAATCTATTTGACCTAGCTGTTCTCCTTCTAGGTATCTTTATAAATAAAATTATTATGATACATGGATACTCATGTTTATTGCAGCACAAGTCATAATAGCTAACTCTTGAAAGCAGCCTGTAAATCAACAAATGAATGAATGAAGCAAATGTGGTATTTACACATAGTAGAGCACTACTCTACCATAAAGAAGGATAAAATTCAGTCATTTGTAGGAGAATAGATGCACCTTGAGACTATCATTGTACGAGAATAAAATCAGATACATATGCTTAGCTACATGATTTCTCTTATATAAGAAACCCAGGTTAGAACATACAAAATATAAAACAGTAGGAAAAAGAGAGAAACAAAGCTATTATAATCCAGTAAGGACAGTATATCTAAAAGTGTACTTTGATTCAGTGTAGTTGTTTTAGTTGTTGTATTTTTTTGCTTATTAGTCTGGTTGTTAATCTGTATGTATGATCATTAACTTTATAAGGATTTACAAAATAAATGAATCTGATACTGGAAAAGAAAAGTATGAGAGGTGTAGAAAGGAAGAAAAGATGAGAAATAAAGTGGAATAAAATAAATATTGTTGCCAAAAAATATGAAAATTTTAAATTAACACTTCAAATACATGGTACTTGGTTACAAGATTAATTAATTACTTTGACAGTACCTCCTGAGTAAGATCTTTATGATTTTTGGTTTATTTGGGTTATTTGTAGTCTTTCTTAGGACTCTCTTTCTTGATATAAGGAGCGTGGAAATACAGATCTCTGATCATGTCAGAAGTTGGTCCACTCATCATACACTTTCACTGATTCTCAAACGCAGGCAAATCATAAAGGGAAATTGAAACCATAACCATTTTGATAACATTTTGTTCCTCAGGAGGGTACTTGGACTAAAAGGAATTCACAACAGCAAACACATTTAAGGTACAAGTTACGTGAGTCATCAGACACTGTTTGTATAATTCCATTATACAAATGAATAACATTCATAAGCTAAACTGAGCTGGGATAATTTGTGAGCAATGTTCTGACCTCCAGCATTTCGAAGTCTCATTTGACTCTCTAGCTTAGAGGTATTTTTTAAGTGGATTGGTGCCACTTCGATTTTATGATCTCCTAAGGCCATTTTTCCCCAAATCACATATAATTACATATTCTTTATTCAGAAGGCAAAATGAGTAAAGATAAGAGTTGGAAGTGAACAAAGACAAAGATGTTCTGTGACAAACCAGACAAATTAGAAGGTGTTTACTTTAAGATACTGACACCAAACTACTGTGGTTTCGTACTTGCTTCAGCAGCACATATATTAAAGTTAGAAAGATTCAAAGAAGAGTAGCATGGCCCTGTGCCAACTACTGAGTTTCCTAGAGAGGTCTGAATCAAACACATACTGATAAAGAGATACACTTTTAGAATCCACACAGCAGGAACTCTTTGACTGTCCTGAACACAATCACTTGGTTCTGGAAAGGCTGCCACGGGGATCATAGAGGGGTACCATAGTGTCTAGAACCACCCACATGATAGCATTTACTTTATGCAAAGAAGTGCTCACAGCAGATAGTCCTGTAACCTGTAAAATACCAACACAGTATTTATTCTTTAAAAGACATGTTATGCCTATATTTTTAGAGGAACAACCATGCAAAAAGAAAATTTAGTAGGCTTTGGAAACTGTTTAAAATGACTGGTTAAATAAGACCTACATACCTTGTAAATATGGAGATATTTTACAGTGAATCTACTCACCATATTTTTACCACTTCCTCCAATGGCACCAAATTTCTATTTCAACTGAAAAATTCATGGCTTGATATAAAGACCTGTACAATCAAATCCTGATGGAAAGTGGAGATTAATTTTTAATGTCCCCAAGTGTACAGAATGTCATTCAATGGCACTAGCATTTTAAGTCAAATATTTTATTAAAACTTTATATTTAAATTACAGACGTTAAGCGTCATATTTTTGCATGATATATAATTACAGGCATATTAGTTGTCACCAAGAATGAAGAAATTTTCTTTAAAATACAAGGACGCCTGCAAAATAGAGTGAATGTTTAAATTTAAAAGATGTTATTAAATCCCCCTCAAAATGATCCCTGTCGCCTTGAACACATCCTCCCCATTTTTGCTGTTTTCTGAACAGTTCTGGAAGTCATTTTTGCTGTGGGCAAATGTTTTCATCCGCTGTTATGATGATACTTCGTGTCACACATTGCTTCCAGTGCAGTAGTTCCTGTCAGATAAAAACATGGCGGTGCGGCCTCATCTACTTCTATCTACTTTATTCATATGACTTCTGGATTTTCCCCTAAGCCAAGATAAGATAAAAGATAATCATGTTAAATTAATTCAGGACACTGAGGCAACTATTACAATACAACTAAAGACTGAGACGATTACCAAAGCTAGTTAAGAAAGTGGCAAAAATTAAGGGAGAAGAGTGTGCAAAGGGAAATCAGTATTTTGAGGGTGGTTAACAGCAATGTTTTTTACTATGATAATTATCTTTAATTCAAACATTCACCATGTTTTTTTTAAGATTTGAATCTTTATTGGTACATATTATATGCACATCATGATCACACTCAACATTGAGAATTTGCACCAGATTTATGCTAGATGAAATCACAGGAAACCTCAGAATGAGCCATGTTTTATGCTCAAGAGGAGAAAGAAGTACTGTATCTTAAGAGACCACTGGAATGCATTTTAGAATTGTGTTGTATTCCTAGTAGCAGCCGTATGCATCATTCTCAAGTCAGACTTATACTTACCATGAAACTAATTACTAGGAATCTCTGCCAATTCATGCTACTTATTAAAACAGATTTTTTTCCTTAAAAAATTCAAGCCCAAAGAATTAGGAAACAAGTAGATACTAAAATTTTCATTAAAATACAAATGTTTATGTAGTGTTTATTCTTTCATCCTTACCTAAATCACTGATTTTTTTTTTTTTTAATGAGAGTGGTCTTATTTGGTTAAATGGTCTTGTTGCAGACAAGACACACCAAAGAGTGAGATATGTATGATCGATATCTGTGTAAAATTTAGAATGATGTTCTTTGTATACAACTATTTCCCCTACTCAAATGCATTCATGGAAAATAAGTGATAAACATCTATGTAATACAGATTACATACATAACATATGCATATACATATGTAAGACATAACTAAGCATTTTTGATACATGCTTAACAATAATGAAGATAAGAAAGGCCTATTGAATGATAGAACTTTAAAGCATTCCTAAAGAAGTAAAACAAAAAACTCTGTCCAAACAATTTTTGAAAAAATTGTTTTATAGATGGAAGCTGTTGTTGAGATTTTCCAAACACTTAAAAAATATACAGGATAGGATACAGACAGTTGTTCATTCCTATTTCTTTTATAGTAATAGTCTGTGGGCAGTAGTCATGTGTACTCCAAGTTTAAGTACTTAATATGGGTTAAAAGACAGTCATAAAATGTGGTTTAAGAGATTATCAATTTTACCATAGAATAGTACATAACTCCGTGGTCTATAAATATAATCTAATACCACAACTAATTCTAAAAAGTATTTCACTGATCTCTTGAAACACTTTGTTCTACTTTTGAACATTAAATAAACAAAACAATGACTCATTTGAAGAATTGTTTCATGTGATTTCATCAAGCTTACATCCTTGAATGTAAGCAATATTGAAAATATGGTTAATGTTTAAATTTAAAATAATGACTAGGGTAAAAGACATTACCATTAAACATCCTCATGTAGTTTATAATTTTCAACATAGTGGATTAACAACATACCTCTAAATTAAGCTATCTGTACATTTTTTATGGTTGGATTCCAAAATATCACCCCACAAAGACTTCATTGTGTTGAAATGTTGGTTGCTGATGGCTTTTAGGGACTGACTTTATCATGAAGTTTCAGATTTCATAATATGACATTCTTGGGAGATGATGGCAGCAGAATAGAACTGACTGGAACAAGTGGGTCATGGGATCCTAATCTTGGGTTTTGGAGCTTTTCCCACTGCTGTGTGATGAGCAGTTGCCTCTGCCCATGCTTCCTGCAATGATATTTCTGCCTTGCCACAGGCTTAAAAGCAAATGGAGCCAGCTGACCATGGAATTAAACCATGAACCAAAAATAGAACTTTGCTTCTTTAAATTGTTTATACTAAGTATTTTGTCACAGTGACAAGAAGCTGACTAATACAACATGACTCTTCCAGTATCCCAGATGCTGTAGTCAACATTCACCAAAAGTATCTGTAGGTAGGCAAATGAGAAGTCCCAGAAACCATGGTAGTGGACAACTAAAGAAAACCAAGAGAGATTGATCCTATGAAAAATCTGCACAGTGCCAACAAGTTAAAGGAGTGACACTCAGAACAAAATAGAAACCTTTCAAATAAGAATAATGATAAAGAAGATGTGATTTTTCTATAGAATGCAGTATTACTCTGCCATAAAGAAAGACAAGTTTGAGTCATTCATTCTTAAATGGACGTACCTTTAAGATATACTCATAAGTGAAATAAATAGGTCACAGATGAGTAAATACCATATCTTTTCTTTGATATAAGAAATAAAAATGTAAATGAGTTCTAAAATGTATGTTAGATAACAAGAATTAAAAGACTCATATCACAGTGACATATGTGCACCCATGTTTATAGCAGCCCAATTTGTGATTGCTACATCTTGGAAACAACCCAAATGTCCATCAACTGGAGACTGGATGGGAATGCTGTTGTTCTTCTACAAAATGAAGTATTGCTCTGCCATGAAAAATGATAAGTTTGAGTCATTTGTACTTAAGTAGACATACCTTGAGGATATCCTCATAAGTGAAATAAATAGGTCACAGATAGGTACATATCGCATCTTTTCTCTGGTATGAGAAAATAAAGATGTAAATGAGTCCTAGAATTGTATGTTATATATTGTGAAATAGAAAATGCTTAATGTAAAATATGGTGAAGGGGGAAAAATGATGAGATTGTGACAAAAAAGGAAACAAATTTTATGTATATGGGGAGTCGTAGGGTGGGTAGGGCTATGGGAAAAAATGAGAATTAAGTTGTGTCTTATACTGGTACAAATCCCCATTATGGAGTGCAATCATGATGCATATATGTAATGTACCAATAAAGATTAAAAAATTTTTTAAAAATAAATAAAATAAAATGTATGTTAGATATTGTTCAATATAAACTATTCAAAAGAAAATGGGGTAAGAGTAAGTAATGAAAGGAAAGAAAAATTGTGATGATAATTAAAAAAATGGAAACAAAGATTATGTATTTAGGGGGTGGAGGTTGTAGGGTGGGTAGGGAAATGGGAAAAAATGAGAATCAAGTCATATCATATACTGGTACAAATTGTCAATGTTATAGAAACTACCTACTTCATAATAAAAAACTAATGATTTGCTATAGAAAAATGGATGCACCTTGAATCCATAATATTATGTAAAATATATCAGACACATAAACTTAAATGTCATGTTATTTCTCTTATATGAGAAACACAAACTGTAAATAAAGAACAAAATAAAAGATAGACAATGGGAAACAGGGATGTAGAACTCTTGAAAATAGGAAGGCAACCAAGAGATATTGGAGAGGATGTGTCATGCGTGTGTACCAGCTCCCCACACTAAACATACTAACTATATACCACAAGTATGTATTAATTTTTTAAAAAAGTAATGATTTCCCAAGAGCTTATAGGAGACAAAACATTCCATTTGGAAGAATAAACATAAAAAGGTAATAGTTAGGCAGTGCAAATTTTAAAACATTTTATGAAATATTCAATGTGATTATATATAAAGTTATGAATGTCAGATCAAGTTCAGCAAATATGAAATTATCAGTGATAAAACTAGAATTCAGTCATATCAAATTCAACATCTATATTAGTTATGTGCTGTTATTTAGCAAATTATATCGAATTGTAGCAGTAAAACCAACAGTCTCTTACAAATTGTGAATCTGTGCAGGTTTCTGAATGCTTTTGGGTCTGAGTGACGCACAAGACTAAATTAAGTTTTAGCTATAGTCAGCAGTCATCTCTGGGATCAACTAGGGGAAAATCTACTCCCATACTTATTGTTTGCACATAGGTAGGAGACCTCTGGGCCTCTTTGATTATTGGCTGAAGATACCAGACCCTTGCTAAATGGGCTGGCACGACGTGGCAGAGTGAGGGCTGAAATACAAAAAGCCACAGACCTTTTAGAACCCAGTCTCAAAAATAACATCCTTTCACTTTTGCTATATTTTATTCGTTAGAATTGAGTTGGTAGATCCAACCTCGATTTGTGGAATATACCTAATACACTTTCAGATGCAAGGGTCACTGGGGGCCACCTCAAAGGCCCAGGAAATTCTCCTTGCACTAATCAGCTCAAAGCCAAGAACTTTTATGTCATTTGTTTTAATTGACACATGCAAAACTTTTTAAAATTACACATATAGGATACCATGACATGTTTCAGTGCATACCTACATATACTGTGTACTGTTTAAGTCACATTTTCCTCAGAAAATTATCATTCCTTTACGATGAAAGCACTTAAATTCCTTTTTTTATATATTGTGGAGACAGAGCACGTTGTTATTATCTATAGTTATCCTGTTGTGCACTCCGCAATACACAGCAGAACTTCTTGCTGCTATTCAGTGTAACTTTGAATGTACTAATCAGTGTTTCCCCAGCCCTTCTTCCTGGGTATTCTCTCTAGCCTAGTAATTACTGTTCTACTCTCTACTTATGTGAGGTCCACTCTTTAAAATTTCATATATCAGTGAGATAATAGAGTACCTATCTCCCCATGCCTGGTGTATTGCGTGTAATATAGTGATCTCTAGCCCTTCTCATGTTGCTGCAAACAGCAAGATTGTGAATACTATTGTATTGTTTGTACGTAATACATTTTGTTTATTGGTTGATAGACATTTTGGTTGTTTCCACTGCTTTGCCTTTTTGACTAGTACTGTGGTGAACAGAGGGATATAGACATTTCTTTGACATACTGTTTTCATACCCCTTAGATGTATATTTACTGGTAGGATTACTAAGTTATTAGGAGGTTCTGTTTTCAATGTTTGAGGAAACTACATACTGTTTCTCATAATGGTTCTACTGATTTACTTTCCCACAAATGTGTAAGAATTCCCTTTTCTCTACATTCTCTCCAATACTTGTTATTGTTAGTGTTTTTGATATTAACCTATATTATTGGGGTGAGGTGATTTCTAATTGCAGTTTTTAAATTTCTTTGATGATTGATTATAGTGAGAGTGAACGTTATTTCAGATGCCTATTGCATACTTTCTTTTGAAAAATGTCTGCTTAATTCTATTTGCCTTTGTTTAATTTTTTAATCTTTAGTGTTTATTTTTATTTGTCTTGGTACTGAGAACTTAACTCAGGACCTTGCGCTTGAAGGCAGGCATGGTATCACAGAGCTAAATCCCCAGCGCTATTTGCCTTTTTTAATCAGCTTGTTTTCCTGTTGAGTTTGGGGGATTTCTTATGTATTTTAGATGTCAACTACTTGTCACATTCATAGTTTGTAAGTATTTTCTTCCCTCTAGGTTGTCTCCTCACTCTGTTGACTGTTTCTTTGCTATGTAGAAGCTTTTTATTTTGATGTGGTCCCATTTATCTATTTCTGGCTTTGTACATTCTAGCTCTATCTATAGATATGTTAATTTCCTCCCACACATTGAACAGGCTGTGGATATTTCTCTTTAAAGTGAGGGAGGAATGAGAAGCTCAAGAAGTCATTAGTCCATAGCAGTTCTGCTACTGGATGAATGTAAGTTTTTGATTGGCTCTAAAGATGAAAATGGCTCTCTGTGGTGCTTTGCTCTACCTCACTCATCTTTCTTTTCTTTGGAAAGGTAGCATGTGTTTGCAGTAGATTGGTATGTGTGTTTATGTTTATAATAAACTGTGGGAGAGACAGACATATCAAATATTATACCTACATTGTTGAATGTTTTTCATCATAATGGATGAGTATCTCGGTGTTTTCTAAATTTTCTCTGGTAAACACTTTTGGCTTTCCTAACTCACACACACACACACACACACACACACACACACACACACACACACACGAAAAAAAATTAACAATGCAGAAAATACATTTACTCCAGATATTAAATGATGATGTAATAAACTGATTTATACAGTAACAAAAATATGTGTAAGTCACACTGCCAATTTACTATATGTTAAGAAATATTACAGCTAGTGTTTTCTATGTGGAAATAATTATGCAAAAACTAAGCCACACTGGGAAAATTGTTGGATGAACATTAAATCAGACCAAGAGATGAAGTAACTTACTAGATTCTTCCTATTGTAGCTTGAAAACTGTTTCAATTATGAAATGATTAGTGATGTTGAGTCAGCTCACCAACCCATACATTTATTTGAGCTAGGCTGGTCCTGTATTTTGAATCCATTTATTTTTCTATGTAAAAGGACCATCTCTCCTGTTATCACAGTTTTCTTCACAGGATACAATTTGGAAACAAGATTCCATGTTTCTTTTTAATATAATTGTATCCAGAGCCAAAAGATAATAACCTATTCTAGAAGGGATGTAGGGTTTCCTTCAGGGTAACCATAAATATGTTATTCTTCACAATGACTGTAGCTTTTCTTCTTCCTCCAGAGATCTATAAAATAGTCCACATAATTTCTTTTCAGCATAATTGATATGCAGGCTGGTTTATAAAGTGTGAAATGAAATCAGTGACCACTGGTGATGCAACAGTAATTTCTTTCATGCTTAGAATTAACTTTCAGATAGCTTATGAGTTCTGCAGTGTGTTTTTAAAGCACTGTATCCAAATTTGTCATTAGTCCTCAAAATCAGTTCACAATGATTCATGGCATCATGTCATCCTATCGTTTTGTCCTATTTAGAAAAAATAAAATGAGATTATCATAGGTTTTTGGTGATTAAATTCATAAGATAATTCTTGAAACAGTTAGTCAGAGGAATAACTGACGCTCAAGAGTTAGTAGGGATATAATTATCCTGCAAGAGTCTGTTTCTTTCAGATGTATAAAAAGAAATATGTGTCCCAAGAACTCTGCTGAATTATCTAACAATAAAAGAGATAAGAGGAAAAGGACAGCTCACCTGCTCTATCTCCATTTTCCTACAGATAAACTCATTTAAACCTGCAGGATAAGTACATCATGCTCATACTTAGAGATGTATGCTCTTTTTGTTGTTAAAGCTCAATCTCTGCAGCACTTAAGAATGGTTCTGAATGCCTTTTGTTGTACAGGGAGAACCAGATATTTGATGATTTTTTCCCTCAATTAGAGCTGTATTACTCAAAAAGAATCAATCTTATACTACTACTACTTATGCTACTGCTGGTATAGGTCGGCAGCAGCATATATATCCATATAAATAATGCATATTAATAATGCATAAATTAATGCTGTGTTTCTCTTATTTTTTGTAAGCCCCTTTAAATGATTCCATGGACAGACCTTTGCAAAACACTAAACTAGAGTAATGGAGGTGACTTTCAGCATGCCAGCATTCCCTCTGTCCTCTGTCCATGTTCAATCACAGGGCAAAGTCTCTGCTCTGCTCCTTCCTTGAAGTGTGATTCTGATGGAGTAAATTTAACTGCTGTGTATCTTGGTCTCCCTGTCTGTGTGAAGAGCATGCAGCACCTGATGACTACTGAGGCCCTTCTCAAAGTTATAATTCAGATTTACTCCATTACTGAATACTGGTATAGCCATGGCCAACCATGTTGAATAGCCTAAGTAAACTGTGACTATTACATATTATATTATTAAAAGTCTTTCTGTGAATATTGGTTAAGAAACATGATTATTATAAATGAAAGAAACAATAGGCCTACACTCTGTGGGTATATACTATATTATATCCTTATAAAAGTTAAGTATACAAAAAGCCAAGGAATAAATTTTAAAAACATTGTGGAACTATGAGGTCTTATGTTGATTGTCCTTCTGTTATCTGAGTTCTTGCAATATGGTTATGCTGTTCACTAACATAAATGAAGAAACACAGATACACATACATTCAGTTAAACATAACAAACAATTATGAGGCTTTTTCTATTTACAAGAATGTTAATGGGTAAAATGGTCCTTTTCCTACCATTTGGTACTGTATTTCCTATCACATCTGTCAGTTCCTTGTTTGCATAAAAGTGCTCTTGTATTGCAAATATTTGCACATTTCTTCTCACTTTGGAGTCAGCAAAACTTTTGTCCAAATGGTCACATAACTGTCTGTTATGTAGAGGGAGATACAGATTCCCATAGCAAAGGCACTTTCCCCCATTTTTTGGATTCACTTCCAGTATTCTCAGGAACCTTCAGCCACTTTAAAAATAAAAAATTCCAGGGGCCGGGGAGTTAGCTCAGTGGTTCCGGCGCCTGTCTTGCAAGCGCAAGGGCCCGGGTTCGATTCCCCGATAGCCACATAACAATACTGGGTGTGGAGACCCACACCCAGCAGCAACCAGTACCACATACCACAGTGCCGGGTGTGGTGGCTCACGCCTGTCATCCCAGCACTCGGGAGGCAGAGGCAGGAGGATTGTGATGTGAGTTTGAGGTTGAGCTCAGGGCCAGCCTAAACCACAAAAGCGAGACCCTGTCTCAAAAACCTAAAAAAAAATAAAATAAAATAAATAAAAAAATAAAAAATTCCACTCTGACCCTATGGCTCAGCTATTTTCCAGCATTCTTCTTGAGAGTTGTCCGAGCAAACAAGCTCCATTTCGGGCTGCTGAATCAGGCTGCTGTCCTATGACCATTTTAAAACATTCCTGACTGTCCTCTGGTTGTTGCTGACCCCATATAGTTAAATCTAGTAATTCTTACAACTTCTGCATCAGAATGCAGGATTAAACAGAGAAGAAATTTGTTAGAGGATTTTAGTTTGCCCCTGGATCCCTAAGCAAGCCAGTGCTCCTGAGAGCCAGGCTCCAGGAGAGGAACTTCACGGAACCCCTCTGCTTCCCTTGTTCCTCTTGGATCTGACTTCAGTCTGGATGGAGAATCTCTGCCAACTTCAAGTGACCAGACTCTGGTACCACCCTGCGTGTCACAAAGTCAGTTCCCCCAGGCCTCCCATCTTCTCTGTCTGTTAAATGGAGGAAATAGGTAGATTTCAACAGGTCATTCATCACTACATTTCAGTAAGCTGTCACATGTCACACCTGAATGGAATTCAGCAATATTGTCACTATTCATGCTTCATGAAATTTACAATAATGTTTTTAACATGTATGCATATTTTATATATATTTACCAAAAGAAACTCTTTATCTGAACATCTATCTGGCAGTTTTTAATATAACAAAACTAACTATCTATTCAAAATGAAAATACTATTTTATACTTCCTGGATTTGACAAACCAAGCAAGTTAAGTTAGCCATTTCAGATTTGTCTTTGTTCAGATAGGCCTTTCAGGTTTAAATTTAACACACATTGTAGTAGTTCTTGCATTTCACTTGAGAGATTTAAGTCATAAAGTGGTATTTACTGATTCTTCTTTGTTTCTCTTTCCTTCCCCCCCAATATTGTCCAAAAGTTAATGAATCAGATCCATCAAAATTGGTGCTAATGACCTTATTTCCATAAAAACAGACTCTTCCTTCTGCCAGCTTTTCCTTCTGCAGACTTGCTTGCAGGAAAATGATCCATTAGTCAAAAGAAATCAGAAAATGTTTGTCTCCCATAAATCTGGCTGTGGCATAGATAGACATTCTGTTTTAGCACTGTCTCAAAAGATAAAAAAATTAATCTGTGATGATAATTATTGCTATTTTAAAAATTTTTCCTAAAAATTAATGAAGAATACTTTTAGTCTCAAAAACAAGTCACAAATGAGAACATCCACCATTGGAATTCAGATAAACATTTAATTAGATACATAATCTTATCTAGGAGATGAAGGCTGAAATCTGAGAGATGAACCAGAGAAGGTATTATTTTAGATAAAAAGAAAAATCCTTGCAGATGTCTGATTAAAGGCATTTTGAGTATTTGCTGACTACCATACCATGAACGGATAAAGCAAAACTACAAAGTCAGGGTACAGGTAGAAAAGGATTAAAATTTAAATATAGAACAGTTTGCAGCTAGACAGAAGAGGGCCAGTAAGATCTAACAATGATAAACAGCTTCAAGATGCTCAACATAGAAGCTTGAGTAATGATATCAAATCAATTTAAAGTAATTGAAATTTCTGAAACACTGCATCCAAATACAGCAGAATACATGTCTCAAGTACCATGAAATATTTATTAAGATAGATTATATTTTGAATTTTAAATCAATTTGTATTCTAAAAAACTAACAACCTTTAATGCACACTATATTAAATTTTTAAAAATGAAAAAGATAGCTCAGAGTCACTAATCAAACATGATTAATGAATAATTAATATAATATAAATAATGAATAATCAATAAAACACCCATAAAGAGAAATTAGAAAATATTTTGAAGTGAGTGAAAAGGCACAACATATAATTTGTATAATTATTAATGCTTATCAATTATAAAGATTAATGGGCTTCACTGTGATATTTCTATACATTTATATATTGTTCATTTAATGAACAATGAATGGACATGTCATTTTTACAGTGCTCTTAAAAATGTACTTAGATGAAGTTTTACAACACTGAAGAAAGAGTTGAACTCAGCTATAATTATAGAATAATAGACTAAAATGGAAAATTAATTAAAAATTAACAGAAAGGAAAAAATAATAAATGTAGCTGAAATTATGAAAATAGAAAACAAACTATGGAAAGACTTGACAGAATGTAATAAAGTTAATGTAAAGAAGAAAATACCTAGAAGAAAAAGTATCTCTGTGGGTCATAAAATCATCAAAGAGAAGGAATGTTGTCAGCAACTTTAAGTCAACAAAGGACTGTTGTTATAGCATAGGCAAATTATTTTAATAAGAAACAAATATCTAAATGTACCTATCTATAAAGTATTGAATTCATAATTTTTCAACTTCCTCCAAAATAATGCATAAAATATGTCAATGCTCTCAAATATTTAATAAAGAAATAATACTGATTTTGATAAAATTTTTCAGTAAAGAAAGAGCTATTGTTACCTTTTATGAAAATTAAATCAACAAAGGAAAACTACAGATCAATTTCTCTCATATAAAAAAATACAAAAACTCTTTACATACTGAAGATGCTATTCAAATTAAGCAACAATGACAAAGTATGTGTTCCAGGGACATTTGACTTGATATTTGAAAGTCAGTTAATGGAATTAACCGTATTTGTAGAATAGAAAAAGAAAACCACACAAACACATCAATATATGTGGAACAGAAACAGCATTCAACATCCATTTGTTCAGTTGTGAGTAAAGATAAATGAATAAAGTAGGAAGAAAATTCCCTGAATCTGACAGAGAGCATCTGTGACAAGCAACCGCTAGTGGTACAATGAATGGTGACACTGAGATACTTTCCTTCCATGAACTGGAACAAACTGAAAATAGAGAGTCACAGAATAGAAAAAAAAAATACAACACGTGTATTTGCAAAGAAATTATTTCTAGTGCAAGAGAAGACAACTCAGTTTAAGAACTAGGCCAGATATTTAAATAAAGGCTTCATAGAATGAAAGTCATGCAGATCAATGCATGAAGAGGTTCTCTACATCATTAGTCATCCAGGAAATGCGAATGCATGAATTATCATTTAACGCTAACATTTACTCAAAAAAATAAGCGCTGATATTATCCTCTTTATTCAGACATTATGTAACTTACTCAGTCATAGCTATCTAGCTCCAAAGTCAGTGTCCTCATTCAATGTTCAGTGTCATTCATACGTTCAGCACTGTAGTGTGTACCCTGGGCAGTGTAATAGGGCATGGGAAAAAAAAAAAAAAAAAAAAAAAAAACTACAGCTTGGACCAGAAGAAAAGCTGTCCTTTTCCCCTCAGCACTGGGACTGAACCCAGGGACATCCCACTCACTGAGCTATATCCTGAGCCCTTTTAGTTTGTTACTTTGTTGGTTTGTAGAGACAGGATCCCACAAAGCCATTTAGTTGTCTACCCTGGCTTTCTTTCTTTATTTTCAGAAGGTATAGTTTTTGTAGAATCTCTTAAGAAATTTGCAAAATTAAACTAAAAAACCTACAGCTGAGAATTTAGCCATTTATAATACAAAATTAAAATGCATAAAGCTATTTATTTCTGTGTGCTAGCAAAAAACAACTAGAAATTGAGCTTAAATTATGCCATTTATAATGACATAAAACCTGAAATGTTATAAATAAACCCCTTAAAAATATACAAGATCAGAATTCTGAAATACTATCTAACACCACTTAGAAGTTTAAGGAGACATAAATACACAGAAAGAAACCATGCCTGGGGATCATTTGTGTCGATATTTTTTAGGATTTAGATTTTTCCCCCAAGTTAATTTAGTCTCAGTCTCAAAAGGCTTTTTGCAGAAATTGTCAGAGTGACTTTAAAAGTGTACACAAAATGCTAAACTTCTAAAGTAGCCAAAACAGTTTTGAGATTAAAAAAAAAATACAAAGTAGATGCCTTTATACTAGTGATTATTCACTTTCTATAAATATGCTCCACATATTATATTATACTGTACATTTGTACATATTAGGACTCCAAAATAGACCTACAGACAAATAGTTGATTTTCTTTGAAAGTATAAAGTGAGCCACTGGATATAAGATATAATTTTTCACAAATATTGCTGTAAGAATGGATTCCCCTCTCCCAGAACTAAGATGTGCAGTGTACATGTACCAACTCTCCCATGATGAATATGATCATGTACTGCAAACATGTACTGATAAAAATTTTTAGAACAATGGGTTCCCATATTGAAAAATGACTTTCACATTCTATGCATTAACTCAAAATATATCATAGACTTAAATGTAAAATTTTATATTCTACAACATAAGTGGAGGAGAGGAAATGATACTGCTGGTAAAGGAGAAAGAATTATGACATTGTGATAAGCAAAGCTTTCTTCAAATATCAAAGGAATAAACTGTGCTTAAAAATTGATATACATCTTCACTTCACAATGAAACCTTTTGCTCTTTTAAAGAAGCCATTGACAAAATAAAAAGCAAGTCACAGAATAATAATAAAAAAAAAATACAACACATGTATTTGACAAAAGAATTGTTTCTAGTGCAATAGAAGACAACTCAGTTTAACAACTAGCCCAGGCTTGGGATTTAGCTCAGTGGTTCTGGCCCTTGCCTTAACCACACACAGCAATGCCAGGCATAGTGGCTCACACTCATCAGCAGTCAGCACCACATACCACAATGCCAGGCATGACGCCTGCAATGCCAGCACTCCAGAGGCAGAGGCTGGAGGATTGCTGAGTTTGAAGCTGGGTTCAGGACCAGCCTGAACTACAATGCAAGACCCTGTCTCAAAAAAAGAAAAAAAAAAACTAGACCAGGTATTTAAATAAAGCCTTCATAGAATGAAAATCGTGTAAATAAATGCATGAAAAGGTTCTCTACATCATTAGTCATGCAGGAAATGGGAATGCATGAATTTTTTCTTAACGCTAACATTTATTCAAAGAAATAAGGGCTGATATTATCCTCCTTATTCAGACCTTATGTAACTTACTCAGTCAGCTATCTAGCTCCAAAGTCAGTGTCCCCATTCAATGTACTATGCTGTAATTAATACTATTTTTCTCATAAAATGTTTCAAAAATCTTAAAATCACTCCAAACCACTGGAAAGGAAATTGATATTTTCTGTGGTTTCTAAATTATTAAAAAGGCATATCAAATAATAATATGATTGACCTTTAACAAATGGGCGTAATGTTGTTTTATCTAGTTACTTTGAAAAGAAACAGTCACTGTGTATGACAAACAAGGCTGATAATTTTTTTTTTTTTTGCGTGTGTGTGTGTGTGAGAGAGAGAGAGAGAAAGAGAGAGAGAGAGAGACAGGGTCTCGCTTTGTGGTTCAGCCTGGCCCTGAACTCAGCCTCAAACTCACATCACAGCAATCCTCCTGCCTCTGCCTTCCGAGTGCTGGGATTACAGGTGTGAGCCACCACGCCCTACACTTGGTATGTGGTACTGATTGCTGCTGGACGTGAGTCTCCACGCTCAGTATGGTATGTGGTTACCAAGGATCGAACCCCGGGCCCTTGGCGCTTGCAAGACAGGCGCTGCAATAGAAACCACTGAGTTAAATCCCCTGCCCAAAGCTAATAATTTTTTAAAGACAAAGTCTTGCTTTGTGGCAACAGCCAGCCTAGAACTCACTTTGATGTCTAAGCTGCCCTCAAATTTATAATCCTTCTGCTTCAGCTATCTACCAGCATTCCTTGTTCAAAGCTGGTGTCTTTTCAAAATGATAAATTTTATGAACTGTTGGTGGGGTTATTTGACTGAATGAACATTTTTCTTCTGAATAGGGTTTAGCTTCTCATTGTGGGTTACTAATTCAGGCATTATCACAGTATGGCCACAAAGATTTGTTGAAAGTGTTTCCAGAATGTGATTGAATAGTCTCCTCATGACCCTTACCTTCCATCTAACCAAACATTTTTAGTTGAAAAATAGTAGAAAATATTCAAAAATTCTGAACACTAACTTTTATAAGTATGTCTACTTATAGATATTCTAAATAATGGAAATATATAGATTATTGCAAAATAACCTGTATCAAAATATTTTCTTTCTTCCAAAGTGATACATGTAATTTGACCCTGATCTGGCAGAAAACCATCCCTAGTTATTCTCTCTACTACTCATTCAAGGATAATTATACTTGTAAATAGCCTCAATTTAGTTTTTATTTTTAAAGAATTTTCTTTATATATTTGCCTCATCATGAAATTTTAAAATATAT
>PVIR01033135.1:0-18122 GCA_004026965.1 Petromus typicus | reverse complement strand
GTGGAGACCCACACCCAGCAGCAACCAGTACCACATAGCACAGTGCCGGGCGTGGTGGCTCACGCCTGTAATCCCAGCACTCGGGAGGCAGAGGCAGGAGGATTGTGATGTGAGTTTGAGGCTGAGCTCAGGGCCAGCCTGAACCACAAAGCGAGACCCTGTCTCCAAAAACCTAAAAAAAAAAAAAAAAAAAAAAAGATAAATGTATGAAGTGATTGATATACTAAATATTCTCATTTATTATTATACAATGCATGCATACATGTAATCAAAACAGCTGTTTTGCCTGTTATAAATAAATGCAGTTATTATGTGTCAATTATGCTAATCAAGATACCTGAAAAAGGGCCAGGGATTTAGCTCAGTGGTTCTGGCACCTGCCTTATAAGCTGAAGATCCCTAGTTTGATCCCAGTAACCACATACAACAGTGCTGGGTGTGGTGACTCACGCCCACTAGCAGTCAGTACCACATACCACAATGTCTAGTATGGTGGCTCATGTCTGTAATCCCAGCAATTGGGAGGCAAAAGCAGGAAAATTGCTGCGAGTTCAAGGCTTGCCTGCACTACATAGTGAGCTTAAAGCTAGCCTGAACTACAAAGCAAGATCTTGTCTCAAAAAAAAAAAAAAAAGATACACTGAGAAAATCAATAGATGAATGAAAGACTTATTTTTGGCTCAAAAGTTTTGTTCCATAATCTCCATTGGGCCTGTGGTGAGGCAGGACAACAGGACACAGGGGCTTATGGAAGATAAGGCTGTTCAGCTCATGACATCTAGAAGCAGAGAGAGAAAATCACTCAGAGAGGAAGAAGCACAGGATGAGCTATTGGCTCTGAGGATGTACCCTTAGGATGCGTTCCTTTCAACTAGGCCCCATCACCAATAATGTTATCAATTATGAATCCATCAACTGAAGAATCCAGTGCCCTCATGATTCAGTCACCTTGGAGAAGCCTCACTGCTGAGCACTGCTTCCTAGAGGGTCAAATGTGCCACACTTGAGCCCTTGGGGGACATTCTAGATCCAAAATTTCCATTTAAAACAAAATGTAAAAATAGGTAAAATATGGCCCTGTGTTCTGTTTGAGGAAATGAGGTGGTAGAAGAAAAACAAATAGCTTATATTTAGTCCTAACAGCCAGAAGAAACTGAGGATAGGGAATTTTGATTGCAGAGAAGCAAAAAAAATCACAGCTGTGGGAAGAAAAAAGAAAAACCAAAAGTTAAATACTTTTGCTACAGTAGCTTTTCTGCCTTTATTCTCCTTAATTGACTGCTCCTGGCTACACTGAGACACATCCTTATCTGTTTGAAATAAACTGTGTTGAACAGTCTGAATGGAGCTGGGAAATGATGGAGAATTGCTTTATTTCTTTTTGCCATGGCTAATGCATTCCTCTCTGTCATTTGCCTAAAAAACAACAACAACAAAAAAGAAATACCTTGTTGAAGTGGAAAGTGGAGCTGGTGCAAAGTTTACTTCTTGTTCAATACTTCACCTTCCTTCCCTCCTTTTTGCGGCATCTCTCAGATATAAGGAAAGGAGGCTGGAATCCCAGGACCTCCAGTACTCAAGGACAAGCATCAGTGACCCACCTCTTCCCACCTCCTTAGATTCTACTGCCAATTGTGTCACTAGTTAGGGGTGGCCTCGGAGAAGTAATTATCCAAACTGTGTCCTACTGATGGGCTCTAAATCCTTAAACTAGAGACCTGTTCAGTATCACTTTGCTTTCTTCACATGCAAGGTAATGATCAGAACTGATTCTACCCCAACAAATTTTTTTTTTTTTTTAGGTTTTTTTGAGACAGGGTCTCACTTTGTGATTCAGGCTGGCCCTGAGCTCAGCCTCAAACTCACATCATGGCAATCCTCCTGCCTCTGCCTCCCGAGTGCTGGAATTACAGGAGTGACTCATCACGCCCGGCACTGTGGTATGTGGTACTGATTGCTGCTAGGCGTGAGTCTCCATGGTATGTGGTTACCTGGGGATCAAACCCAGGTCCTTGCGCTTGCAAGACAGGCACCAGAACCACTGAGCTAACTTCCCGGCCCTGCCCCACAAATTCTTGTGAGGGTTAAATGTCCTAATGCCATTAAAACTCTCCTTAGCATTGTCTCTGGAACAATGTCTTACCAATGTCTTGGTAAGTGAAAGTTCTGAGTTTTTAATTGTTAGTGCTGTATTTCTCAGTGTTGTTCCCAGAACAGTTGGCAAATGCCTAGTGAATTTCCAAAATTAAATCTTCCACTTAAAAATCATTAAGTTCAGGGACTCAGAATCACATGCCAGTGACCTAAGAATGGCACAAGGTTGGTATGTCTCCACTAGTTTCTGGTCCATTGACCTTCAACTGTCTAATGCTGAACCCCAAACAGATTACCTGTACCCATTACCAATCTAGGGAGATAACTCAGCAGAGTAATCTGTTGCATTGGATAGCATGGTCCCTCAAGCCAGAGCTGCCCAATGGCACAGAGACTGAAGCTGTCCATGAAGGATGGTAACAGGTATCCTTTCAGCTAATAGACACCTACACACTTCCTTGAAAAGTCTGCTTATCTGGAAGATGCTTAAGAAATTCGCATTTAGTTTCCAAAAAGTCAGGCATGATTCTGAAGAAAATAAAAATCACATTTTCACCCTTTTAAGGCTGCTGAAAATTTTTATAGAGCTCTAAATTGTAGGAAATGTCTCAAATCTTTAGTTAGCAACTAGAAAGGGGCTAGAGGGTAGATGAAAATGGCCATGGAGTTATCCATTGATTCCTCAACTAGTCAGTGAAGATAGAAATAGAGAGGGTGCCAATGGCTTGTGTACCGAACCTTAAAGTGTGTGTCTATCAGTGCATAGAAATCATTGAGTAACCAGGAAAGTGGGGATTTGTCTCTGTATTAAGTTGGAGTATTGGGGGGACAACTGCATAATTTCTAGTTTTCAGCTATGAAGCTGGGATTTTATAATCTGATACCAGTTTATGCTTCTCAGGTAAGAAAGGGAGAAAAGATGACTTGTTTTATTTATTTATTTTTTTAAAAAAGAGAGAAGCAACATCCTTAAAGTTATCGAGGGAACATCAAGAACTGGGACCTGTCAGCCCAGTGCTGATTTATCAAAAGCATAGTGCCCAGGAGCTTTTGCTGTCCCAGTCTGGTATGGCTGGAGGGAATACCTCCATTGGAGTGCTCCCAAATTCGTTTTTAAAATATCTGAAACATTTGTAATAGAGGCATTGAAGTACCTGCACACCAGTTGGCCTGATTTGGATGAGTCTCAGCTCAGCTAAAAATTAGCTATGTTAACACACAAGGCCGTGGGACTTGCTCTCCATTTTTATCACCCACATGCATATATGATTCCTGAAGAACCCCACTGCAGTGGGCTAAACTAAATGATTTTCTGCCATTTCTAGTAAACAACAAAGAGAGGAGAATTATCTATCATTTAAAGTCTCCTGGGAGGCAAAGATGAAATTTCTGAAGCTGTCCAAGGTGTCTCTGATGAGAAAGTAATTAAAGTCACTGGCAGAACTATCCTCATGTTTGAGTCAGATAACAATGCCATTGACAACACAGTCTATGCTGAAGAGTGGAGATCAAAAAAGAAATGAAACTATATTTACCCCCTGGATATATTTATTGACATTTTCCACTTATTCAGTTAGTAATATGTGGTCTAAAAGTACATATATATATATATATATATATATATATATATATATATATATATATATTCTGTGGTCTATATATATAGTATATACTGTCACTATATATATGTGTGTGTGTATGTATATATATATGCATATATATATACGCATATATGCATATATATACATATATATAATTGTTTAGCTGTTGATTTCCTTTTTTGTGTGTGGAAGAATAAATACAGTGAAATCTGTTGTATTGAGCCTACATAATGATGATATATCATCACTCTCCTATGAAAGTCTTAATTAAAATTTTGTCTCCTTTATCATGTTCTGTTGTGATGGTAACAAAAGAACATCCTGACTTCTCCCAATGTACTGGGATTAACCAGAAGGACAGATCTTACTATACCAGTGAGCCCAGTGTATATCAGGCCTATAGATCCCACTTCATTAAGTGAGTCTCCTAATCTTCTTCCTGTATAAATGGCATTTTAAATTAAGAAAGCTGAGAAAAAAAGCTGACTTATGTTTTAAATTAAAAGATACTGATGACAAACTAGTATGGAACAAAAAGAGTACAAGAGAATAATTTTAAGTAAAATAATGTTTTGTTGCTTATTGTCAATGGTTCTTATTGTGAATAAAGATAATCTCATATTAAATAGACTTTCAAATGATGGCTTATGTTTATATAAACTATGTCCTATAGTAGAGAGATTATGCTATACTTATGATAGCATGTTATAAATTTTCTACATTGTAAAGAAATAATGAGGTCATCTCATTGATTCAAGCTTGAATTATGTCTTCTACAATGAAGAGAAAGCTCAGTTAGAGACTATTCTAAGAAATCAGTGATTAATAAAGTAAGATGTGTGAGGAATGAAGAGGAATGATTAGTAGACCCAAAAGAAGCCTTGTATAAATCAAGTTACCCAGCTATTTCTTGGTCCTTAAAAGCAAGACATGTTCCTGGCTGGGGATTTAGCTCAGTGGTTCTGGAGCCTGTTTTACCAAGCAAAAGGGTTCGGGTTCGATCCTCCGGTAACCACATACAATACTGGGTGTGGAGCTCACACCCAGCAGCAATCAGTACCACATACCACAGTGCTGGGTGTGGTGACTCACGCCTGTAATCCCAGCACTCGGGAGGCAGAGGCAGGAGGATTGCTGTGATGTGAGTTTGAGGCTGAGCTCAGGGCCAGCCTGAACTACAAAGCAAGACCCTGTCTCAAAAAAACCAAAACAAAACAAAAAAGCAAGACATGCTCATATATTTATGAACCAGGTGGTTAGTCAGCTAATAGCAGTGAGTTTCTGTCTTTGGAAGTCTATAGAAAACACCAAAAATGACATAAATCTGGCCTATAGGTCAGAAAATAAAGAATTCCACAAGAAAATGTGTGTATATTTATAGCAAGGCCCCAGGGACAGGGAACCAATAGTAGTTTAGCAGAAAGTAAGGCTTTGCATCTTTAATAATGTATTAATCATACATTGCTGTTAGATATATTATTCTGAATTTAAGAGTTTAATACAAGTGTTATCTCAGTGTTTCTGTTGGCTGTGCCTATCTCAAAGTGTCTCACCATGTTGCAATCAAACTTTCGGCTGTGGCCTGGGTCTTCACTGCGAGTTCTATTAGAGTAGAGAGGGAATGTCTGCTTCCGAACTTACCAGCAGGGTGACTGGCCAACCTCAGTGCCTTGACTTATGGAATTCCACATAGGACTCCCACATGATATGACAGATGGTGTCCTCCATGACAGCTGATCTTAGAGACAGCTAGCTCTCAAGAAGGAAGTCACAGGATTTTTCAATAATCAAATGTCACATACATCTTCAATGAAAAGTCTAACAAGAATACTGGGAAGGACACTAGAGAGCTGTGTTTCTTCTTTGTCTTTTACATATTGTTAAGGAATAATGTATTTTCCAGCCATCTCAAAGGAAGTCCTAAAGGTACTATAGGGTTTCAGTACCTCTAGGACAAAGGTATAGGTGCACAAGATAACTACACTTCTGCTTGTTTCTTGTTCAGAACACTTAGCCTTGTCAAAACAGGAAGAGTACAACTTGCATTGCTAACAACGGTTTGTGATCATGCATAGAAAAAAGCTTAAATCTTAAAGACAGCTTGACAGAGAAATGCCAGACAACAATGTTCACAGCTTTTCTGAAGTCAATGTATACAAGCTTATGCAGATCAGGTATCAGGAGAAAGTTTTACTCTTCAGAATTCCTGATTGCCCTGCTAAATTTGTGCAAGGCAGGGCAGGCACCACACCGGGAAGGGAAAGGTCAGATCTAGACATTATAGGAGGCAGGAAAGAAGAATATATTAATCGGTCAGAAAACCATAGTTGTTAAAAGTAAAAACTGAATCAGAATCTAAATGCATAATAGCTGAGTTACTTTCATGTAATATAAGAAATAAATCCCTCAGACTTCACCTTGCTTTCATAAGCTCCTATTACAGACAGGGTGCTGAGTCCATGAAAAAGAAAAAACAGCTGAATAAACTACTGCTACAAGAAGTCAGGTTCCTCGTTTGTATTTGAAAACAATTAGACTCCTTCAAAGATCACTATTACAGAAAAAAATCCTAGTTGACATTATTGTGATTTTATAATTTCATACAGTAAAATCTCATTAGGAAATTGTTTTAAAGAGAGTAAATAGTGAAATTACATAATTACACAGTCAAAGAGACACATATCAAGTTACATATACAAGTATAAGACAGAGAAATTGAGCATAAGGCTTAGTTATAGAGTTGTGAGAATTAAATAATGTAACTTGTGAAAATCCTCTGCTTTGTTATCTGATGTAGAGTAGCCACAGAGTAAATAGAAGCCTTCATCATTATTAATAATAAGCACACAGATAAAAACCCATGATAGCCTTGTGGCATAGAGTAATAGCAGAGCCCAGAGTAATGAAGCTACCATAATAGAACAAAGTGGTACTATCCTTAGGAACAGGCAGAACACTAAGCAGTCTGAGGTTCTTATGTCTCCACTCTCATCATAATTTTTAAATTTGTAATTAAAGACCTGGTCTGGAGCCCTGCAAAGTTAAATATGTGTGCAAACCTGCAAGAGCTTGCTAAAGAAAGGAACAGGGGATGATTAAAGGAATGGAAAACAGAGCCAATAAGCAAAGCTAGTAAGAACGAAGCCATAGAGTATGGAAAAAAGAAAGCTGTGAAGACTGACACAGGCACATAAAGGATGGTGGTAATTTCCTTTAGGTAATGTTATGGAAGAAACCTCCAGATAACATGGGAAGCGTAAAATACTTTTAGCTGTTTGAATTGCATTCTCATCTTTTCCCCCTTCTACCAAGTTCTTAGCCTGTGGGAGCTTAGCTTCACAAACTTACATCAGAGGGGAAGAGAGACTGTGAAGTTAGCAGCTAGGAAGATATGAGGCCTTGAGCCAAGACTGGTTTGATTGACAGAAAGCTGGTTGGCATCAATATTCTGTATAGTCTGGGGTAGATCAACCCAGACAACAGAGCTTATATTACTACATCTGGCTGGCAGAGCTAGATAATCAGATGACCGGATGTCAAGGAGCAATGGCTGGAGCCCATTAGACAACTTGCCTCCGAAAACTGCTTCTAACTACATTGCATTTGACCACATTTCTCCCATCAGTTTTTAGCCAAAAACTTAAAGCAATTTTTCCTCAACCTATTGTGCACTTTAGAGTCACCTGGGAAAGCTTTCGGGGACTGATCCCCTGGACCAATTATATTAAAATCTCTTGGGATACTCAAGCATCAGGGTCAAGGTTTGATGCTCCCCCAGGTGATCCCTTGAGTGACTGAGGTTGAGAACCACTGCGATGGAAGACTACAGTGAGGCTCAAATGAAAAAACCTCCCTCAAAGTTATCAGTACCCAGAAAGCCCCTGATAGGCTCCAGTCTCCCTTTTCCTCTAACTTAGAGATTCTGTGTGTTTTTGTATAGGGGGCAGTTTGGGAAAGAACAAAATTATGCCTCGAAGTCCATCGTGCACGCAGAACTCAGGTTTACGTGAGATGTTTGTATTTTGTTTTTGCGGGCTTTCTAGATGGCCAAACAACTCATGAACTGACTTTTTAGTTCACAGATCAGTGCATTCAAAAGGATACAGTCAATTCTGATATTTTGTGATATAAATAAAGTACATAAAATTATATAAATCACTTTTAAATTTTGTATGGCTTGAACATTAAAATGTAGAGTAGAAGAATGAGGAGAAAACTCATTGCAATCTGGTCACCCATTACTGACCAATAACAGTGGCAAAAATTTTAAGAAAGTGCTAGTGATAGGGTATTATGATTATGCTTGATATAAGGGGGTCACAAAAGTGAGCACATCTGAATACAGTTTAAAAGTACTGCATCGCTTTCTATTTTTGACTTCTCATTTTTTTGTCTCCAGAGATATCACTATTACCTGTTAACCAGATAATATGCAATGCCTCTTAACAGCAAACTATAGAAAAATACAACACTGGGATGCACCTAGTCTACAATATAGCCTTGGAGGTAATATAATCATTCTGTTTTTCTGCAAAATAGAAGTTACATGGAAAGGGGTGATATCAGATATGCCAATAAGAACTAATTTCTGAGAGTGCTCACAAAAGTGGTCTTGAGGGCTGGGGATTTAGCTCAGTGTTTCAGGTGCCTGCTTTGCAAGTGCAAAGGCCCCCGTTCAATCCCAGGTGACACATACAACAATGGTGGGTGTAGTGATTCATGTCCATCAGCAATCAGTACCACATACCACAGTGCCGGGCGGGGTAGCTCATGCCTGTAATCCCAGCACTCAGGAGGTCAAGGCAAGAGGACTGCTGTGAGCTCGAGGCTCACCTGGCCTATATAGTGAGCTCAGGGCTAGCCTGAACTACAAAGCCAGACCTTGTCTCCACACACAAAAAAAAAAGTTATCAAGATATATCTGTGAGGCTGAGGTTTGGATACAGAAAGTTTCCTGGATGTACTCTCAGGCGATGCACTGACTGGTGGGAAAGCAAGACTTGGGCAGGAGAAGGGATGGTGAGGTCATTGCTAAGAAGCTTGAGCAAATGCTTCTGAAAGGGGAGACTTTTAGCTGACAAAGATGCCTCTCACTGCTGCCCCCAAAAAGTCCTTACATCAGACAGGAGGGATCTTTGAGGGAGAAAAGAATTTGGCAAGGTGATGCCCTGGAAAAGCAGCTAAGAGAAATTCAGCCAAGAGCTACCAATATGAACAATGTTTCAAATCTGACATAATTCTCCCTTTTTGTTCTCTCCAGCCTTGTTAATTTCCATCCCCTCCAATGCCATTAATGGTAAATCCCTCCTTTGGTTGTTTGGGGAAAAAGCTGGCTGCTTTCCTTGGTCTCAGTATATTTTTCACATCCACAACTCTCTGCTCAGCAAAGCTCAATTATTTTAATTTTAAAAGATTAAGAATCTAATATCTGGGGGCCAGGGAATTAGCCCAGTGGTTCCGGCGCCTATCTTGCAAGCTCAAGGGCCCGGGTTCAATTAACCACATACAATACTGGGTGTGGAGACTCATGCCCAGCAGCAATCAGTACCACATACCACAGTGCCGGGCGTGGTGACTCACACCCACAAGCTGTTAGACCTGAACAGGTCTATCTCGGGAGACACACCTCAGGGAAACACACAACATGGATCGATGCAAGCCGCAAGAGGTTTATTCAGGAACTGGCGCCGGGACTGTCCTTACATGCAGGGAAGGAACGGCCCCGAAGGGAAAAATTGCATAGCTTTTATACACGTTTTCACGGGCTTTTGGTTAGGTGTCCCATCTCTATTGGTCAAGTGGGTATACTTTTAAATTTATAGGCTAGTTTGACTTTTGGCGGGCTGATGTGGCGGGAAAGGTTGGCGGGCTGATGTAGCGGGAAAGGTTGTTGCCTCAGCTTTTACTGGAATGAGGAAGTTAACTACGAGAAACTGAGACTTGGGAAATCGAAACTCAGGCCTGTGGGTAAATTGAAACTCAGGCCTGCAAGTTTTTGTGGCAGGGTGACGCCTGTGCTAAATTTTAGCCTTACACAGTAATCAGAATCATATATCACAGTGCCAGCCATGGTGGCTGACATCTGTATTCCCAGCACTCAGGAGGCAGAGGAGAGAGGATTGTTGTGAGTTCCAAGCTGAGCTCAGGGTCAGCCTGAACAACAAAAATGAGACTGTCTCAAAAAAAAAAAAAAACAACAAAAAAAACCCCCAAAAAACAAAAAAACAAACAAACAAAAAAACATCTTGTCATCCTCTCCACTGCCCTCATCCTGATTCAGTCACTGTTCCCCTTCCTGCCTACAACCTGGGACAAGATCCTAACTCAATATTTTTTTAAAAAATTTTTTGTTGACAAGGTCTCACTTTTTATTTCAGGCTGGCCCCAAACTCCCTATATAGCCCAGGAAAGCCTCAAGCTCAGAGCAATCCCCCTGCCTCTGCCTCCCCAGTGCTACGATTACAGGTGTGAGCCACCTTGGCTAGCACTGTGGTACATAATACCAATTGCTGGTGGGCGTGAGTCATCACACCTGGCATTGTTGTATGTGGTTACCAGTGACAGCCCTTGTGCTTGCAAGGCAGGCTCCAGAACCACTCAGCTAAATCCCTAGCCTTAATTTAGCTTTCTTCTTCTATCCTTGGGTCCATTTTCAAAACTGTAGCCAAACTGACCTTGTTAAAATGGAAAGTTAGACATTACTTTTGTGTCCAAAACATTTCAGCATCTTTCCAGATATTTTTAGACCTTTCATGACCGTACAGAGTCATTGCTCCAATCTCAGGGACACTCGTACTAGACACTCACCTCAGTCCTGCAGTGGGCCTGGAAACAGTGCCGGCCCCTATTCAGGAAGGCTGTTCTGGGCACTCTTGGCCCAGGTGCACTCCCCCATTTTTGCATACAAATGCTCAGAAGCCTCTTTCTCAGCAAGGTCTTCCTGGCCATTGTTTTTCCTCAAGCTTCTGTTACTTCTAGTCACTGTTCTCCTCTTGTTTTTTCATTAGCATTAATTACCATCAAACTCCCTATATTTTTATTTTTAGATGTATTGACTGCCTGCCTTTCTTAATAAGATACAAGACAGGATTTTTGTCTATGGTGTTTACTAAACATCTTCTATAGCAAAGTCTGGTATATGGTCCAGGGTCAATTAATTAGCATGAAAACCAATAAGAGAAACCTAAATTAAAAACCTCAGAGGTCTTAGTGACTTTTTTGATGTTCTAATGTATTGGACACAGCCTTTAAATCTGATGGTTCTAGATCTTGTGATCCAATTTGTATCACTAGCGCCAACAATTTTAATTTTAGTGGTTTGTTATTACTACTGCAATTGTTAAATATTTGTAATCTGTGATATAATTGGGCTTATGCCTTCAGGCTTATCAACATAATGATACATTCTAAAGTGCATAATTGATGAATAAATGATCTCTTGGGATCTAGTTAGGGTCTTGCTAGGTAGCAAATTAATAATGAATTGGTTTATTCTTCAATATGTCTGTATTCTCTTTCCCTTCAAACACTAGCTGGCTACTCTTTTCTTCACACAAAGCTTCAAGAAAAGTTTTGTTTGGATTGGCCTTGGTTGTTTTTTACTCAGGATACTGAAGAGAACTGGATGGATAGAATGGAGCAGATTTTGCAGCCCCCTCTTTTTTAATTAGCTAGTTCTTCCAATTTCTTCCTCCTACGTTAGGCTTTTAAAATAACACAATGATAACAACACAAAGTCCTTCTAAAGTTACAGTGAAATTATTGCTATTCAATTTAGGAAATAAGCCTTGCCCCAGTAATTTTAACAAAGCATTTATATCTGCAGTCTAGAGCAATAGCAAGTAGGAAAAGCCCATTCTGATTTTGTTTTGCTGTAGTTCTGGTCTTGTTTGAGACTAGTTGTTGCTGTTATTGTATAGACAGTTGAATACTACTATGAAAGCAAAGAACTGACTTGTCAGTGTAAATCCGATGTATGTCCAGGGTGGGTCACAGGAGGAAATGAATCACTCAGGGATGAGATCCAGCAGGGAGAACAGCCTCAGAGGACTGAACCACCGAGCTGTCTTCCAATAGCTCTTTTATTATGGAGCCAATACAAAGTAGCAATGCATAGGGATAAAAACAGAAGAGGTGGGCTGGAGCATTTCCTGGGACAGGCCTTGCAGTTCTTCCTGATTCCTATCCCAGTGTTTGCTGATCTGTTTGCAAGATTCAGTAATACAAAACTTAAGATGTCTGGGGAACATCCTGTGAACTGGTGATAAGGAAACTCAGGAGTTCTGCAACAGCAGCTCTGCAGAAGTTCTGCTTAACTGATAGTCCCAGGAAACTGCTAAACAGCTATCTTTACCCCTACACTGACTGTTAACCATCTCTCTAGGACAAAGCCAGAAGGATATCTACAAGTACATATATCTTTGACCATTGTTACTTAGATAGTATGCTAAACTGTGGTTTTTACTTAATTTGAGATTTGATTATCTTTGCAAGCTATGAAGGTTACTACTCATTCCTTCTGACTTCATTACTGAATCAGATGAATAAAGTTAAAATGTATAAGGCATTTATAAAAAGTTTTCCAGAAAAAGCTCTTTATTTTCTTGGCTTTATAAAATGCTTCTTCAAAATAACAAGGAAGTGAGACCATTAGATTTCTGGTTCCGACTTTTGAGCAGAATTAAATTCAACTCCTCACTCTGTTTTCTCTTCTAATAACAATGGCACTTCTAATAACACTTCATTTCAATAAAGTGCTTTGATGTTTATTTGATGTTTTCTTATGTATTATCATATTTGATTCTCACAATAACATTTTTAGAGATTAGGTAATCAAATCTCTAGTAGCTAAAGCAATTTGCCAAGGGTCACAAAGCAATTAATGATGGAGCTAGATGAGAGATGAAAACTTACTTTTGAAGTTAAAGTCCGGGGATATTCCTAACTTACCATTTAGCTTACTTTCCAGAAACAGATAAATGACAATAAGAGACCTCAGATCTAAGCAATGGGTCACAATGATGACATGCAAATATAGAGGCTTTTGATCGCTCTTGCTTAAGCCCAGTGCAAAAACAACAAAGGATTCTGATTCTGAGAGAAAACATCCAGGTCTCTCTGCCCCCTCACTCCCAAGGATTAGGTTAGCTCACAACAGGCTTGAATGCAGTAACACTCCTTAGAAATTACATAATAGTTGACAAAGTTAGACTGTAAGTGCAGACACCGAACAGTTTAGGCTGAACAGTTTTCAGTGGAGATTTGCCCACCTACACAGGCTATGCTGGAGTCTGTCCTTAGCTTGTGGCTGATCTCCACTGACAGTTGTGTGTCATATTAAAGTACTGATTTCATTAAGAATGTTTACATTTAACTAGGTCTTTAATAGAAAGCAGGAGACACAAGAAAGCAGTTGCAGGTAGTAACACAATTCAGAACAAAAATATATTTGGTTCCAGTTCCATAGCTGCTCCTTGGTAGCTCAATGATCTTCTGAGAACCAGGCCACATTTCACTTTCCTATGCTTGTGAGAGGATAACATAGATACAAGTATCTATGTACCTTAATGTACAAAATACAATGAATATCAAATTGCTTATAATCTGAACATATATAAGATTTTTCAAAAATTACTAGTTGTGTAAGAGGACACTCAATCTGATGGGAAAATTTAAAGCCTTTTTCAGTTCATGCATAAAATAGACAGTGAAAAAATTACTAGCTAGCAGAATTAGTGGTCTTCAACAAATGTTCACCTACAAGGTGAAGAACCCTGTGCTAAAATATGTCAAAACTATAATGTTAAGGAACAGAATACTTTTCCCCAGTGAATCAATATATTATAAGTGCAATATGAAAGAAACGTACATGATAGTGTCTATGGAGATAGCACTGGGGAGATGAAAGGAAGGAAAGAATACAGTACTGTGAATGGGGAGACTGAAGGAGGACTTCACAATGAAGGAGCACTTGAGTTGGTCCATGAGGTGTGTATTTCAACATGTACTAAAATGCAATTGAATCTGTAAAATACTACACACAAAACACTAACACTGAGTTTGATCCCCAGTACCAGAAAAAGAGAGACAGAGAGAGGAAAAAAAGAGAGAAAGAAAGAAAGAAAGAAAACCTAATGAAGTACGAAAGCTGAATAACAGTAAATGGTCTACATTGACTCCAAGGGAACAGAATTGTGCAGAAGCAGCTGAGAAAGATGGCCTGGAATCAGGTGACAGATTTTCAATGCCAGGTGTTTTGTTTTAATTATTATTATTAACATCTCAGGCTTTGGGGATAGCATGAGAAACTTCAAGCATAGAAATAATAGAATCAGTTGCACTTCAGGAAATTTAATTTTTCAGCAAAGTTTAAAAGAAATTGGGGTGTGAAAAAAACTCAAAGTAAGGAAATCAATAAAGACAGCACTGAATTAGTTTAATATGAAGCACCAAGGTGTGAAGAAGAGAGGTAGTGATGGGAGAGAAAGGCAGTAGATTTCCTGCCTCTGTAACATCAGTACAGATACATATGTCCTTGAGACCTATAGAATGTGCTCTTTTAAAAATGGACTCCAGGTCAATATGTATTTTAACAATATAAGATACTGAATCATCAATAATTTACACCTTAGGAATTGCCTTATGGCCAAAGCTTAACATATTAAAAAACATGTTGGCAAGTTAAGTAGAAATGAGTTTTATTTGACACTGTTACACAACAAAGACTCTCTCCTGCTTGTCTTAAAGTTTTCATCTTTCCTTGTCTGGCTTGATCTGTTACTGCATTTTACATATCAATTTTTTTTGAGACAGGGTCTTGCTTTTGTAGTTCAGGTTGGCCTTGAACTCACTATGTAGCCCAGGCAAGCCTCGACCTCACAGCAATCCTCCTGCCTCTGCTTCCTGAGTACTGGGATTACAGGTGTGAACCATCATACCTGGCCCCATGGTATGTGGTTACCAGGGATCAAACTCAGGACATTGCACTTGCAGGACAGATGCCAGAAACACTGAGCTAAATCCCCAGCCCTATTTGACACTTTATATAACTTCCTTTGTGAAGACATTGCTAACTGCCAGATTTAGTATTCCTGTGTTTAGTATACTGAGAAACTCCACTTATGTGATTTCTTGCTTAATATCTGGATTTCTTCACTAGACTATCCAGTCTATGAAGGCTGGAAATTCACCTATTATCCTCATATTCAGCACCTGGCTCAATACTTGGCACATAAGTAATAATATTCACTGGAAAAATAAATACTTTATATTGCAATTCAGATTTTTTATTTGCATAATTCTTTTCAGACCCAGTCAAACTCACAGGCTCTATCATGTGAGGCTGGCTGGACTTCATCAGCAGTGAGGATCAGGAATAGATTTTCATAAATCACTTCACTTGCAAGTCAAGAGGTGTTGGTTTTGGTAGTGGGAGTGAAGCTTTCCCTGCACAAACTCCTCATCCAGAGCATCCTCATAATGCATCCTTGCAGAATCTAAACACACATCTGCAATCTGCTAGAAGCTCAGCTGAGAAATCTCATTTCTATGAGCATATGCAACTGATTGGCAATTAATTTGATTTTGCACCTGCTTCAGATCACCTCAGAGCATTTCCCAGCACCCCAGGAATCAATTTCTTTAAAACAGAGTTTTCACAAATGTAAACTTGCCTTTCAAATGGATACTTGCTCTTCCATGAGAAAAAGTCACCTTTACTTCCTCTGAACATAACAAAGCCTTTGTTTTAGATACAGGGACTGGGTACCAGTTAGCCACCATCAGAATTATTATAGCTAGGGCCGGGAGTTAGCTCAGTGGTTTTGAAGCCTATCTTGCAAGTGCAAGGGCCTGGGTTCAATTTCCCAGCAACCACATACAATACTAGGAGTGGAGACTCATGCCCAGCAACAATCAGTACCACATACCACAGTGCCGGGCATGGTGGCTCACGCCTGTAATCCCAGCACTCGAGAGGCAGAGGCAGGAGACTTGCTGTGATGTGAGTTTGAGGCTGAGCTCAGGGCCAGCCTGAACTACAAAATGAGAACCTGTCTCAAAAAAAAAAAAAAAGAATTATTATAGCTAACTTTTATCAGAGTTAATATGAAACAGTACCCTGGCTTAACATATTACAGGTATAATCTCATTTTATTAACCCAGTAATTTTTTTCAGTTGGTAATATCAGAATGCACATTTAATAGACTAGAAAACAGAAGCATTAAGAAATTAAGAACCTTTCCAAGGTCTTCAGATTTCTAATAATCACAGAATTCTCATGTGTGCATAGCTAAATATGAACCCATCAGATACTAGTAACCAAGTTTACTGTACCACAAACACTGAAATTGTTTTCAACATGTTAATATCAGGAAGATTAAAAACCATATGAGGGAAAGATCTCCTTGTACACAACTCATTTTTGGAAAATTTTGACTCAGGCTACCTACTACAAGTGAACTCAAAATGGTACATCAAAGACATTTTTAAATGTTTCCCTTTGGCCTTTAGCATAGAATTTTACATTTTTTTTTTTTTACCTTTTTTGGTTCATTACATATATGCATCATGATTGCACTCCATAATGGGGATTTGTACATGTATAAGACACAACTTAATTCTCATTTTTTCCCATAGCCCTACCCACCCTACCAACCCCCCATATACATAAAATTTGTTTCCTTACATTTTTTGTTATAATCTCATTATTTTTCCCCCTTCACCCTATTTTACTTTGAGCATTTTCTATTTCACAATCTATAACATACAATTCTAGGACTCATTTATATCTTTATTTTCTCACACCAGAGAAAAGATGCAATATGTACCTATCTGTGACCTATTTATTTCACTTATGAGGATATCCTCAAGGTATGTCCATTTAAGTAGAAATGATTCAAACTTATCATTTTTGATGGCAGAGTAATACTCCATTCTGTAGAAGAACCACAGCTTTTTTATCCAGTCTCCAGTTAATGGACACTGGGGTTGTTTCCAAGATGTAGCATTTTTACATTTTAATTAGCTGTTAAGACTGAGAAGTATGAGATATTCTAAATGAAAATATTGATTTGTAAAAGTCTCATGAAACACTGAAAAGCATCCCCTGCCTGTACCCTGTAATGGAGAAAGCTGAGGTGAGCTGTGGATGCCCCAACGATGAACATGCTCTCTTTAGACTGCCCCAGTTTTTACCATGTGCCATTGTATTTAAAACAACACAAACGCCCTCAAGAACATGCCAGTTCTTATTTTAAACCCAGGTAGCCTCACTGATGGATGTTACTGTCTTTTTGTGACCTAAGGACGTATAGAGGGCAAAAGATCAAAAGTAACTAAGTTTCCAGCCTCGAGTTAGGTCTCTTGTGATTTCAGAGTCACAGAAAGTAGCACTAATGACAAATCTAGAATTCATACAAGTTGCTCTTGACCTTGGGGAATTCAACCTTTCTTAGAACCTGTGCCTTGCTGTTCTTTTCTTTCTGTTTATTTTCCTGGCCTCTCACTGTGTTGATTGTGACTTTTACTTTGCACCTGATGGTTATTACATTGTACCTCCAGTCTTGGCCCTTCTGACCTTCTGCCTATCACATGCTACTTGTTTTAACTCTACATATGAGTCTTGGAGACCCCTAGTCCAGCATGTGCAAAAATGATAGTACATCTTCTGTAACCTTTTACTCTGAGGTTAGTGTCCATTGATGGCAACTCCTTTAGTTATCAAAACTTGAAATCTGGATGTACCCATGATTTTCTCCTCTTGCCTCAGCACATTCAAAGCCTAAGCCTTGATGACTGGGTCCCTCAACTACTTCTCAAGCCCACTGCCTCTTCTGTGGTTCTTCTGCCATGTCCTGTTTGTGCCTCTAATCTTTCACCTAATCCTCTGACCTAGCTGTTCTGTCTAAGCCTCCTTCTTCAACTTAGCAAGAATAGAAACACTTGAGTGATCAAGCTAAATTAAATACAGTTGAATAGCTTCAACTGTCTGAAGCCCAACAGTAGCTTTCCTTTCTCCTTTGATCCTAAGGTAGAGGCCCTGTGCCAGCACCTGTGCCCCACTTCCAGCTGTATCCCCACACATTTTATTTTTCTTTGAGTACCTCTTGACAACAAACTACTCTGAGTTCACCAGGTAAACAATAAGGGTGGAGCTATCCTGGAGTGATGTAATCATTAAAAAGGCAAAGAGTTTTATAAGGAAGAAAAACACAAATGAAAATCTATTATTAATACTCTACCCTACTGTCCTCTCCTGAAAGCTTTCATTAAAATTCATAGACAGCTGGCCGGGGATTTAGCTCAGTGGTTCTGGCACCTGTCTTGCAAGCACAAGGGCCTGGGTTCAGTCCCCCGGAAACCACATACCATACTGGGCATGGAGACTCTCCCCAGCAACAATCATTACCACATACCACAGTGCTGGG
>PVIR01033134.1:0-18102 GCA_004026965.1 Petromus typicus | reverse complement strand
ATTAATTAAAAAGAGAGAGAGAGGAGAAAGGTCTAGGAAGAGAAGGCAGTGAAGAAACAGTCCCTGTAGCATGAAGAATCATGATGAACCAAATGAATCAGTCAGATTCAGAGCCTGGTAAAAAGTAAAGATAGAAGCCAGCTGAGCTAGAGCACAGCAGTTACTATATTTTCTGCAAAAGATTTATTTATACTTCTTCATATTCATAACAATAAAAAGCAGAAACAATTTTATTTAGGGAAGAAAATGGTCCAAGTTATAGTTTAGATCTCACACTCTTTGGAGAATAGAAAGAAAATGGGCCTGCATTTATTTTGTTACTGCATAAGATGCAGAATTCCAATAGGTTTTCTGCTACTGTTCCCAAAAGATCTGTGGCTTGAAGGCTTGGTCCCCATGCCAACTGTGGTTCTATATGGAGGAGACGGAACCCTTAGGAGCTATGGTCTAGCAGAGGAAGTTAGGTAAATGCAGGTTCCCTTAGAAGGTTTACTGGGATTCTGGCCCCTTTATGTATTTGTTTTCTGGCTGACATGAAGTGACTAGGTCTCCTCCAACACATCTCTGTCACATAACATACTGTGTAATGACAGGTCCAAAGCAACTAGGGCAAGTAATTATGGACTGAAGCCTCTTGAAATCATGAAACAGATACATCTTTTCTTTTTTAAACTTATTATCTAAGGTCTTTTGTCACAGAGGCACATATTTGACAAGCAAAGCCACTAATGTCTTTGTTCTTTTCCTTTTGATTATTATAAGACTTATGAACATGGTGGAATTTCATGCTACCATGAGTGGTTTATGTTATATAACAAAATAAAGTCACCTCAAAATATAATAAAGGTTCCTAAGAGTTCACTTTGTGATGAACAAATGAGAGATCATCTTGTCCTTAACCGATCAAGTGAATTCTTCAAAAGTATTTAGTACTTTCCTTAGGGGAGAGATTCAACCCAGGAAAGTTTCTCACACTGTCTTTTCAAAAAGCAAACACATAGCCGGGCGTGGTGGCTCACGCCTGTAATCCCAGCACTCAGGAGGCAGAGGCAGGAGGATTGTGATGTGAGTTAAAGAGCTAGCAAGGAAACAAGAGTCCTCATCTTAAAACCATGGATTCTTCCAAGAATCTAAATAAGCCTGGATAAAGACCCCAAGGTCTCAAAGAGAAAAGTAGTTTGAAAACCAGAGGATAGTATCAAAACTCTTAACCTTAGACATTGTGATAGGATAAAGGTAAGTCATGCAAGAATTATGAAGATTTAGGTGCATAGGTGGGATTTAGAAGACAGGACAGGATGTAAGCATTTGGAAAGGTGCTGGTTGCAAATATGAAGGAGAGATGGTAAGGATATCTTTAAATGGCTAGCTTGATTATCTAGTCTGTGATCTACCAATTCCTAAACTATAGGATGGAAAAGAGGACTGGGGGTTTAAAGACCAGTGACAAGTTTGAATTTCAGCACTCTAGGGTTTAGCTGGCTTGGAAACAGTCAAAGCCAATGTTTCAAAAAGATTATGAGAATTAAATGAGTTGTCATAATTTGTCCCAGAGTATGAATGAGTTATATAGAAATAAGGAGAGTTAATAGAAAGGAACTGAGGAAAAAATGAATACAAATTGATTAAAGAAAGGTAAAAGAATAGCTGGTGTTGTGAGGATTTGAGACTGAGGATTAGGAATTTATGCCAGAAAACAGACTTACCTTCAGACTTCCATGTGCAGAGTTCAGTAGTTTCATGCAGGCCTTACAAGTGCAGAGTTAGACTTGTTCTCCAATAACATTTGTGCAGATGAGCACAATGGAAAGAAATATGTTTAGGGCATTTGCAGAAGGAATGACTACTATGTATGAACTCTTATCAGTAGAGATAAAAATGAAGAAATCAGGTGAAAATTTAAAAACATATTATTGTTGGCTACATGAATCTAAAATATCTAAAGAATGAGTAGCATGAGTCAACATAAATCCATTGACAAATAAATGTCTTGAATTGGAGGTAATGTATAGCTAGTTAGCCATGAGTTTTTCTGAATATAGAGCTGTCTTCTTAGAAATTCTATAGGAAGGTAGCGATGTTATCTTTTTTTAAAAAGCTTTTATAAATTTATTTTACTTACCCCTTTCCTCTTGAAAATGAACGGGACAAAGAAGTCAGATATAAGGAAAAATGACAAACTAAAAGCCTTTTGTCTAAGTGCTATGCAGTCAGACCTCTATGTCTGCAGGTCAGAATTACTGAATTCAACCAAGCACTGAATGTAAAATGTGTTTAAACCCGTTATGGTGGCATCTGTACTGAATGTGTACAAACTGTTGTATTTTATCCATGTTTCCTAAGCAATACAATGAGAATTTACATGGTATTTATATCACACCATGTATTCTCAGTAATATGGTATGATCTAAAATAGGGAAAATGTGTCTGGTCTACAGGCAAATAAAACAAACTAGTTTATGTAAGAGAAGTGTCCATGTGTTTAATATCCAGTAGGGCCCTAGAACCAATGCTTCATAAATACAGAGGTATAATTATATTTTCTTTATGATCCAAATGGTGAATTTGAAATCTGTATGAAATGGTGATTAACATACCATTTGCTTAAGTATGATTTAATTTGAATGTTTGTCCTATTGATAGAACTTTAAGGTGGGTATTTTTTTTTTCTGAACTCTATTTCACTGTCTGTGAAATATGGATGACAAAACAGTAGTGTGTAACTAACAGGGTTGGAATAATAATTAAAAGACAGATTGCACTTATACCAAATCTGAAAGGAATTAGAACATTAAATCTATGTTGTAGATTGTTTAAGTTTTAACTTGTTTTATTTTTTTACTGCCTCATCAAATAATATTCATTAAGAAGCCAAACAAATAGTTCATATAATGTTGGGAATATTTTGCTCGTTAAAATCTATTTTAAGCAATTGGATTGTGCTTTGCTCGCTTTATCCAAACTTCATGGTTCTAGAAACAGAGTAACAAAGCACTGCAACAGGGTATAGAACAAAAAGTACATTAGGTAGAATGATGTTGAATACAGTATTGTAAAAATTTCAAATACTAGGATTTAAATATCAACTGGCACAGTCATAGAAGATAGGGATACACATAATGGTGTTCAACAATTCTTTAGTAAATGAATAAAAAGAACAATATTCTAATCATTGTCATCGTATAAATCATAACCAGTTAACTTTTAATCAATTTAATTATTTGGCACCATCAAAAATAAAAGCTGTTTTATATACTATTTAACCTAAATATTTCCACCAATATGTTGGAAGGCTAAAATGAAATTAACAAAAATACAGAAAAATAGATTCACTTTTTTCCTTTAATAATTGGCCTATTAGAAATTGCTCTCTTCCCATGTTGCACACAGAACAATTAGAGTGTTAAGCAATTTGAGTTTGTTAGACACTGCAACTGGATAAATCAGAACAATAATTCATAGGGCACTAGGGCTACCAAATTAGTTATTCAGCAAACGCTCCTTTTATATCACCCAAGGGGCCTGATTTTTCATTTTTTTAATTTATTTTCCATGTGCACCTGTTTAGATGTTAGATTTCTTTCCTCCCCGGTTACAGCTCTTGCTCTATTTCTTGAAGATTGCACACACAGCATTATTGTAAATTAAAGAAATACAGTGGAGAAGGAGGGATAAAAAAGCTCCCTGGGGAAAGAAAGGTGAAAGGGACGCTACAGATCAAGCACATAAAATGACTCTTAGTCTGTGTTACCGTAGTAGACCGTAGTGCCTTCAGAATATATGCCAATTTTTATATTTTGGCAAATTTGCTTTGCCGTAATATACTGGTCTAAACAATTAATTACAGATCTGGTTATTTTGAAGGATGTGTTCAATATTAATTCCTTTCATTATCCCTGGCATATCCATGGCACTTCAACCCATGACGTTACATTATAAATTTGATTTTAATATACAATTGCCCCATCTTATCTCACCTGTGAGATCAACACAGAGCCTGCATGGAAAGTTACACTGATCTGTTCTATCCAGAAGAAACCTGACATAAATAGTGCATATTACTTATGCAGAGTAATCTCAACTTAAGATATCCATGGAATAATAAAATATAAAATCAGATTCTGGGTTGACCAGAGCATTATTAGGTTCTTGGTAGAAATAAATGTCTTGAAATACTGACTACATTAAATTTCCTGTGCTCCTCCAAATTTTTTTCTCTGAAGTCATATTCCCTACTTCAATATTTTACTTCTCACGAATTATGTCCCTTCCCTTTCTATTTTTGTCTTTAGGCACAATGGAAAATTAGCTTTAATTAACAGTTTATTCAGAGGCCTGAAGGTGTTACCCAGGTCAAAACCAAATACAAGCAAATAAAACTATACCAACAAGTTTTCCCTTGTTTATATATGACATTAAGTCACTTAAGAGTGAATAAACTATAACTAACAATTAACCTTTTAGAGGCTATTTTAGAGTCTTCTTTCAGTCTTAAGTTGATTTTTCATCACATTTAATATCATCACATAATAAATTTATGATTATACTTGATGCATTACTATAAATTTTTTAGTGTCATTGAATTGTAGATTCAAACAGTATAAGAAACAAATAGTTTTCATAAAGTAGGATTTTTCATTAGGTGTATTCTGTTTTAAAACTTTATACTGTATTCTACCACATGCTTCTTGTGTTTCCTTTCTTAGAGTGAGCAGGTAATACAGCACCCTAAAACTGAAACACATGCCTGATTCAGATTTGCAATTTACTTTTTAGCTATTATTTTATTTAGTTTTTAGTGAAATCTTTATTTATTGAAAACTAGTAAACTTTATTCATATTACTATATTACAGTATGCATAATAAAAGTAGTATCTCTTTTGTGACTATTCAATAAATGTCAAGGCAAATGGCATAACTTTCTAAAATTCTGGCAAGTCTAGAAAAACTGAAGTTCCAAATTGGTAATCATTTAAAAATGATAAAAATCTGAGAAAATTATTTTAAAAGATTTTTTCACACATAACAAGTAATCAGTAATATTTAAGTAATTACTGTCACGTAAGTATATGGTGAATATTCAGGTAACTACCTAAATTCAGAGTTACAGTTTCTTTCTGCAAAGAAAATATTTAGTAATATTTTAAGCAATCAGTAGAGAATATCAAATAAAGTATTTAGTTAAGTACTACTTAAGTTACCAATACTCAAATACTGATGTAATAGAATTTTTTGGCACCACAGTAAAGAGCTACAGTTATTTTTAATATCAGGTCATTCCTTGACTTAGGAAGCTTTGTTTTATTTTCCTCTTTAGCCTGAGTGCCCAGAGTGAAACATTATCTTCAACCTGACTTCAGGGAGACGCTGAAGTAGTTTCCTCACCATAATCCACTCAATGACCCAAAGCAATTGGTTGTGTTGCTGTTTTGGTACCTAAATCTTTAGGGAGAATCGTATTTTTCAGAAAAGCAGGGTTTTTGGGGGGTGGGGAATGAAAACTCACATCCAAAGCAGACTTGTTGCCACAGAATAAAGCCAAGAAAGGCAGTGAGTAGCATGACAGGCAGCCAGTGCTCCAAGCAATTAAGTACTAAGACTTCAAATATTGCACTCTGTCAAAGTACAACAATAAAATGTCTATTTCTGCCTCTAATTTCTGTTTCATCATTTTTAAGGAAGTGAGGCTTTGTACTTTAAACATTAATATGTTGGAAACAAAATGGAGTAACTACATTAATAGAATCTTATTCTGAAATTATAGGTGATAAATGCAAAGCAGAGTTTGTCATAGTGAGCTGCTTCATATATATTCAAGCAATTCATTGCAAAAGTACTTTTATAAATATGTCTTTCTAGAATATCGTGTCAAATACAATAGATCCTGGTATGCAACAAGTTTAGGAAGTCTTTATATTGTCATAGGTAAGAGAAAAATATTTGACAAATATCACTTACTTTGCATCCTTTTATATAGAGTTCAAGATTTTCTCAAGCACAAATAACAGCCAAACACAGAAGTCTCTTTGAAGTCTGAGAAAAAAGAATTTAGATTTCATGATAAGAAAGTTTGACGCATAACAACTGTTAGTATTGCATAATAGATTTTTAAGAGGTAATTTCTATAGTATGTAAAGGAAGTAAAAGATAATTTAAAATATTGCAATAACCAAAAGAAAAATACAAGAAGAAAATAGTTGAGGGCGATTATTTATTCTTGAATCAGAAGTCTCAAATTCTTGTTTCATTCCTAATGAAAGCTAATTTACTGCCTAAAGTGAGAAAATGGATTGGAAAAACACTTCAGATTTTCTAGTTAGTATGTTCTTTGAAGTTAATTAACAAAGGAAGTAAGGAAAGAAGTAAGAAAAAAGGAAAGAAAAGAGTTAAAAAGGAGAGCAAAAGAGAGAGGAATAAAGGGAGACAGAAAAATATTCAAGGTCATTTTACAAGAATCATATTTTTTATAATTATAACCCTGAGTCTAGTGATTGAGTCATCAAAACTAGCACAAAATAAAAGCAAAATAAAGAAGTACAAAAAAAAGAGGAAAACAACACAACGATCGATTTCTTAATAAGCAAGAAAAACAAAACTCTTTCAAACAACAAAATATAGGTTGGAAAAAAGAGAGTTGGTGCATGCCCGCAATCCCAGCTCCTCGGGAAGTTGAAGGAAGATGATCCTAAATTCAAGCCCAGACCTGGTAGCTTTGTGTTTTTGAGGCTCAGACTCAAACTAAAAACTCTAAAGAGGATGAGGGTGTTGCACATTAGATAAGTCTTGGGATCAATCCTTGGTTGCAAAACAAAGGGGAAAGAAAGTAAAAGCGCAAGATATTTTAAAAGTGTGATAAGCAACAACAAATATTTGGTAAGAACAGCCTGGTATGTTAATCACTATAAATCTTTGCCTTGATCATTGTAAAAAATACATTTTGATAGTGTGTTGAACAACACGGTGTTAGAATTTTTGGAGCTCCATGGTTCCATGTTAAAAGAATTACACATGTCATTGTGGTGGGTCTCGAGTTTCTCAGAGATAAAAAGAGAATCACCATGTCCATCACCAGACACACTAGATTAACAGCAGGAGAAATGGACAAAATGGTGTAGCCCATAGTGCTTAATAAATACTAAAACTCCATCAGTATTATTGGTGCTTTTCAAAGATACCAATAAAATAATCTGAAAATTAAAGAAAACAAATAATGTTCTTCACCGAGACAGATCATGTCAAATTTATCAACTTAAATTCCTTCTAATCATGTGAAGATGGAACATTATGTAATATAAAGAATAACTAATGAAAACATCATTAGGTTCAATGGAAGTGAATAAGGACAGCATAAAACTGCAGAAATGCATAATTTCCAGGTATACAGGGTATGACCAAAGAGAGAAATTCCTTACACAACCAGGAAAAAAAAAAAACTACATTACTTAATAGAGCAGGGAACCAATTAAGAACAGTCCCCTATCTGGTTTAATTAGGCTAACTACAGGTAAGGGAATCCTGTGGCACAGGGAGGAGCATTAGGTGGTGAATTTTCGCTGTATCTTTGTCATCTATGACCCTCCACTGTGATAGTGTTAAAGCTATGTAGTGCTTGACTTTAACCTCGTATTGCCCTTTTCATGCCGAATTTAAATGAATTAAGACTCTCACACGACCAGAAAGTAAGTTCCAGGAACAGTCTGATGCTGCAAAGGAAATAACTCATTATGTGTTCTCTTTGTTATGTTTCCAGTTTTACCACCAGATCATAGCATATTTGTGTGTAATTTCCACTTTTGTAAATTGCTGTCATGCAAAACTCAGAGAGCTCCGTGTGGTTGCAAGAAGCATGTTCTCCACATTCATCATGCAGTGTCAAGAACTGAACTGTAAAAGGCTACTTGCAGATGAAATCAGGTGGAAAGAATAACTTTATTTTTCTCTGTGTGTGGTTGCTGCACATCTGCTTCCTAATTTGCTTCACTTCCAGGGTTTTGAAAAGACATACTAGATAAAAACTGTAACTTCTCTATTTCTTTCCTTCTCTCAGGCACTGGCTTTATAGTTAAGCAATATTAACAATCTACACAAGGGCCAGACTAAAAGATAAAACTTTTCCAGCCTTGCTAAAGCGCGCGCACACACACACACATGGAATATATGTGTTTCTGGGTACAGAATATAAAAGAACTGACAGGAAAATCCAACTCAACTGTTTAGATAAAGGTAGAATTTTGTCTGAAGTCACCAAGAGACTCCTCTCTAGCAAATGTATGATTTACAGACTGGGGAACAATGTGTTATTTCTTTTTAGTCATCTTAGTTTATGTTAAAGCTGTCACTGGATATAGTTTTTATTTCAACTGTTTAAGGCCTGATTTGTCTGTCTTTAATGTGAAATTTTAATGGGAGGAAATATTTTTTATAGACCTCTGAGTAGCATGTTGAGGTTCCAGAGAATAGTTGGGACACGACAGAGACTGAAAGGTTCTACTGTAGGAGATAACTACGAAAGCAAAGCAAAAAGTGAAAAACTCACTCATATTCTTGCTGATATTGTCCTCGTTAGACAAGATTTCATTTCTGTACTTAGTATAAACAGCAGAAAAACAGAAATATAATCTATGCATTAAGATTATTCAAGGAAATAATCACTATAAATTAATATAAAACAATGTCACCAATCATGGTATATTTGTGTGTGAACATGTTTGCATAAGGTTATATATGTATCTTATTCAAATATATCCGTAGTTAAGGAGTATCTTTTGCTACATACTTGTGTATTTCCTATCTAACTCAAACATCTCCTTAGATTTTGTGACTACACAGTAAGGAGAACATCACTGTAATGATAGCAAAGTTATGAAATGAACATATCATAAAACTAAGAATTAAAACAGAAGAGAATAAAGATATCAAAGCTACTCACTAGCTTCAGAATGCCAATTTTGATCAGGCACATTAATGAATATTCTCATAGGTCCTTTTTTTTTTAACCCGTGCCATTTTGTCTCCCTTGCTTATAACAACAGTATTTCACTGGTTAAATAATATTTTTGTTGAATTTAAATTTAAAACAAAATACATTTAGAATTAAACTTTACTACTCCTGTCTAAATGTAAATTCACAATTTTTCAAGGTAATTGATGTTATGATTTTATCATCTCTCATGGATTTCCTAATCTCTTCCTTAAGAAAAACTTTGTGGTTCCAGAGATTTAGCTCAATGGTTCCAGTGCCTGCCTCACAACTGCAAGGTTCTGTGTTTGATCCCCATCATTTAAAAATGCATCTTAGCATGTAATAGTTAAAGAAACTATAACTAGACATCAAATATAGTATAGTAATATAGGTATGATCTCAAGTAAGTGTACTTCAAAGACCATTTGCAGGAAATTTAGCTTTCATACTATTTCTCATGAGGAGGAAACTATTGTTCAAGACACATTCATTAAAGACCAATTCTGTGAGCTTAAAGCATACAAACGTTTGTGGAAGGACAAAAAGAACAGGATATTGCTAACTGCCAAAGAAGAGAGAAATTTCATATACTTTTATACATTATTGCTAAATAACACAGGGAAAACTTAAGACAAGGATGTAAGTAAACTCTATCACTCTTCAATTATCTATGCCTATGAATTACCAGGAAGATAGATGGGAATTTATATTGGAAGTGCGGTAATACAAGGTAAACTAAATTTTGTAGAAAAGTTGATTATAGGACTTTTTTTCTTACAAATTTTAAGTCTATAGCAAAAAATTTAAATAGTCCAGTATGCAATTCGGAATAACAGTGGTGCATTAAAAATATAAAACTAGAGACAAAATATTCATTTATAAATTTAAAAAAAAAGAAAAAAGAAAAAGGGATGCACCACTAGGAATAGCTACAGTCCTAAAACAGGAAATCACTGGAAATGTGTATGTAGACTCAGTCTAAGAATAGGGCTTTTAAATTTTAATGAAAAACTCTCAAAGACATATAAACAACAGTCAACCTTTGAGGAGTGTGGTAAATCAGATTGTGTTCCTCCTGAAAAAGCTTTCTGAAGCAGTTGTTTATTCAGCAAAACAAAATTGTTTCCTGTGTCTGTTAACAAGCCGAGCTTTGTGCTGCACAGGCGTCTACAGGGCTGACTCCTGTTTGGAACCATTTCACAATAATTAGAAATAAGAGAGAAGGCGGTGTTCAGGAGTGCCGCAGCTCTTGGCCCCTTTGAACAGCTCTCCTAAAATTAACTCGGTTGTAACCTTGTGTGAATAATAGCTTTGCAGAAACTGTTTAGAGGAATATATTGTTAGTAATTGCCATCTCACCGAGCAAACTGCTGGGATAAATTTTACATAACGGCACAAGACATAATGAAAAGGTGAGTTTGTGAAGGTTTGAAAGACAGTTTGCCATTCAGTTTGTTTCTAGGCTTCCCTCCCATAATAATTTTAAAGAACATCACAAACAGGTAAAAAGGGAAAATCTGAAGCCAAAAATTTGACTGATTTTTAAAATTATACTTCTATAATTATATTATGTATTGTATCAATACTTTAGGTGGAACTATTAAAAACAAAAATATATATAGTTTGATCTAAATCATGGCAAAATAAGTTATTTATAGTTGAGGCATTTAAGATATTTATATTTTTTGAATAAGCCCTAGAAAACACACACACTCATCTGCATCACAGAGAAAGAAACAGAAAGGAAAAATTAACATGAGAACTCCTAAAGAAATCTTAATTTGACATGTAAGAAATATTAAATAATATACAACAGCAAAAGAGAGATGTCATTCTCTAAAATAATTTATCTCTTAATACATGTTGGTTTCCATTATGAAATAAGTTTTCTAGGCATTATTTCTTTCAGAAATAGATAATATGAGATATGGGTTATTTGCCACAGTCTCTGTCACACACTTAGCCAAATACCTTATGGTGACAACGAACTTTCACGTTTTTGTTTTTAAAAGAAAAATAACTCTATACCTTGCCTTCAGCCAGCAAACTGTGTTTAAAATATTTTTTAAAGTTACTAATTTGTACAAAGTGTTTTGGGAGCAGCAAAGAGTTCAATTCTTTTAAAAGTAAAAGGAAGACAGAAAAGTGTGAGAAAAGTTTCAGAAAGTCATTAAAACTCAGGAGAGATATTCACCATTAAAAAAAATACATATGCTCACAAGTAAACATATCAGTGTATTGAAGAGTCGCCTTTATTCCCATGTTTTTAGCAGCATTGCTCAGAAGCCAACATACGGAATCAATTAAAATACATATAAAAATGAATGAATAAAGATAATGTGATTTTTATACCCAGAGAAATATGATTTGGCCATAAAAAATAATCCTACCATTGCTGATAATATGGGTGGAGCTGCAGTACCTTATCAAATGAAAGAACACAAATATCACATATTTAGCAACTTGAAAAGTTGCTGTCATGAAAGAGAAGAGTAGAACGGAAGTGACGAATGATGGGGAGGAAGGAAGAGAAAAGAAGAATGAATTATAGAAACACAAATGTAGTTGGATAAGAGTCATAAATTCTAGTGTTCTACAGCACAATAGGGTCCAAATTTAGTTATATACGTTTGAAAAAACTAAAAAGAGGAGTCTGAAGCATTTCAATGCATAATAATATAGATATTATAAGATGCTAATTACTTTGATTTTTTTTTTTTTTTTGCTATTCATTGTATACATGTATCAAACTGTGATGGTATATCCTGTGTGTACATATGAATAAAAGAAATCAAAACATTATTTCAAAAATGAACTTTAACAACTTTCAACAAAAGGATGGTATAAGTGGAACATTCTAATCTAAGTGAATCAGAGATAAGTGAATGCTTTGAAAATGAAGTATTCATCATTATATTTCATATTGTTTTAATCGGTAAACTTCAAAATTAAATTGTGAAGATAGATGTTGACAGCCTACTCAATGCTTTGTAGAAATGGGAGTTTTATATGAGAGATTGAGGAAGGGGGCAGAAAAAAAAAGGAGAGGTAAAAAAATTAAATATGTTATGCAAATGAGTTGGAAATCACACCTAGAATACTCACACATAAATCACAAAGATAGACAATAAAAAGTAGCGATTTAAAAGACTGGAAATACAAAGGCAGAAAAAGCATACTTTGACTAAAATCAACATATCCTTAAGATGAAAGTATATGAGGTGGTGTAGGTATTTTCTGACAGGCAGCCTCAGGTCAGGAAAAAGTTATTTCCAATTAATAAAACAGGATTTGGAGTAGATATTAAAACAAGAATATCTGATTTCCACTTAACAGATTCTGATTTATTTTGCATACGTTAAGATCACAGCATAAATTTCCTTGGGCATCTATGTTTTTTTCCTAGATCCTCTATAAGTAGTCAAGATTGAGAATAGGCTGAATACAATTGTTTTATACTTAATATTTTAAAATAAAACTTACTTACCCAAAACAACAGAGCTGCTAATAATGTCTTCCTTATATACCTATAACATGAATTTATTGAAAAATTACAAAACATGTTGTTTTGAACTCTTATGTGAAATAAAAAGTTGTAAGATATTAACAGATAGAACTTAGTGTTTTTTCTCAGAATTTAGTCTCTCTTCTATGATATTAATATGTCAACTAGTGCATTTGTGAAAACACTGTCTAAAACTTAGAAGAATTCAAAATAAACTTGAAAAGACAATTCTTTATAGGGAATAATATTTCTATTAGTGTATTTCTTTCTAGTTTACATCTGAAATTGAAATCATATTGAGAAGTTAGTTGTATTGATAGATTCCAGCCCAATTATGTGCTCCCATTATGAAGTAGGACAATTGACCTAATAATGAAAGAATGTTCCACTTTCAGAGTTTGGATAACTAAGATTTTGCATCAGAGTGTCATCTATATAGTAAGGAAACCACATGAAGGTTGTAGCTGAGGTTCATTAGCAGAGATTTGCAAATTTAAGGAAAAAAAACCCTTATCTTAACCTTAAACCTTAGAAGCACAATGCACATGTAAAAACTAGGTCACAGCTCTTTGAGAGAAACCTATAGGTTTTCCTGCCATTTTAACAAGTCCATAACAATTCCATTCTTAGACTAAAAAAAGGGAAAGTATAGAAAAATGCTAGAAGGCAGGTCAGTACATTTTAACACATTAAAACTGTCAAAAGTGCCTGCCAAACTTAACTACCAGGTTTGTGAAGGAAAGATCTACATTAGTTTATATCCAAAAAGTTAAGGATATTCTTAGATGTTACCAAAGTAGGTGGATTTGCTGGATTGGAAATGTGCCAACTCTGCAGGCAGAGTGACTAGACTCATGTCTTACTCTGTCCCTTATTTCTATAAGCTTGGGCAGAACAGTTAGCAACAAAAACTCAGTAGTACAATTCAACTCAGACTCTGAAAGAAAATTGCATTTAGAATTCAGTGAAAAAAAATTGTTGGAACAAACTTTAATGAACATATTTTCTTTAATATATGCCTTTAGACTCGAAAACATATGAGTCTTATGGTTTGTTTTTTAGGCCATATTAAAAAAATAGTGGACAGGGGCCGGGGAGTTAGCTCAGTGGTTCCGGCGCCTGTCTCACAAGCGCAAGGACCCGGGTTCGATTCCCCGGTAACCACATAATACTGGGTGTGGAGACCCATACCCAGCAGCAACCAATACCACATACCACAGTGCCGGGTGTGGTGGCTCACGCCTGTCATCCCAGCACTCAGGAGGCAGAGGCAGGAGGATTGTGATGTGAGTTTGAGGCTGAGCTCAGGGCCAGCCTGAACCACAAAGCAAGACCCTGTCTCCAAAAACCTAAAAAAAAAAAAAAAATAGTGGACAATAATGCTAGTCTTTTCCAAATAATAAAATTCAAAATGATTTCTTTTATAAATAACTATGAAAATTAAAAGATTAAATAATAAATATTATTAGGTATACAAAATAAAAAGAAAATTTCAGGTGAGAAATGGTTAGATCAAAAGTTTCTAGTTCTCTAAATGTTTCAGGAATAAGTAATGTTAAGACTTACTATTAAAACCAGTTTTTTTTTACCTGAATAACTTTAAAATATGTATTGATAATTTTTATTGTACTTTGTCACTGTATTTAATTTAAATTATGATTTGGCTATTTGCTTTTGTTTCCAGTAAAATATGGACTTCAGTAGATCTCTTTGATCAGCATTGCATTTTTGTAGGATGCAAAGGACACAGAATTTAAAGTTAAATCAATAAATGCTTTATTGTTTTTATATCACTTTAGCACTATGATACAAAAATAAAATGTGATTATTTTAAAAGATTTCATTTATAAATGAAGAGAGTACAGGTAAAAACTGTATTAATGACTATCTAGTTGTTTCTAGTCTTTTATCAGAAGATATAAGATATGTGCAGGAGATTTAGCTCAGTGGTTCCGGGGCCTGCCTTGCAAGTACAAGGTCCCAAGTTCAATCCCTGGTACCAATATATATATAATTAGACATGAGAAGCTCTTAATAGAATCCAAGAGAATCTGATATAGGATGTTTAAAATCCAGTACAATACCTTCCCCAAAGAAAACATTTGAGAAGTGCTATGAAATATGATGTTGATGAAAACAATGATAAAAACTAAAGAAATTCTTTAATTTCTATTATTTCAGTCCAATTATATTTCTATTTTTATATATATAATGCAGTATAGTTAGTCATAAACATCCATTAATTTCAATCTGTGCCACTAGAGAAAGAATTTTTTGTTGTTGTTGTTAATCATGGGAAATGATTTTATTACTTCAGCCAAACTTAAACAGTCTTAATATATGTGTTAATATTTTCTATGGTTCTTTCATGATCTTCCACAAAATAAAATCTTTCTTTTGCTCTTTCTTTTTTTTCCCCCTCACCACATAAATTGTGGTGGACAATGAAGCTTCTACTTTTAAATGGACAAATGTGGCCACCATCACAGATTTCATTCTATTGCAATGAATGAGTGACATTTTAATTAACAAAGTCCTGCAAAGAATGATGTGTCTGACTACAAAATTAATATTCATTAAAATATTAGCAAAAGTTCTTATAAATGCTCCCATTTTTCTTACTGCTTCATAGTTGAATATTCATGTTACTAACTTTATATAGAACTCCTGATATCTCACATAGCCACAACTCATTAGAATGATTATTTTTGGGACCATACTCCGTAAGTTTTATATTTAGATATAGCACATTAGTTTTCAATTTTTATTTTTGTTTTTAAAGGTGGGAATGAAATCATTTATTTTTCATAACTGAGTATTGCTCCTAAAAAAGTGTCTGTTCTGATTATATGTTTTCTGTATGTCTCTGTGAACAGGTAATAAATGAATATAAATACAATTATGGAATGTACTCACTTCCTATTTCTGGTAAAGTTAATGGAAGATGTCCAGGAGCAGCCCGTGTCATCACTAGCTGCTCAGTTCAGCCCATGTTCCCATACCCTTTGAAATGTCCCTAAGATGATAGTGGCAGCATTATAGCATTTCTAAATCAAAGCATTTCCTAAACCTTAAAAAAACAAAAACAACACCAAAAAAAAAAAAAAACACACACGGTAATTACAATACATTTGCCCCGCCCCGCGGGGTTAACAACGTGGGTACCTAGGGGGAGAGTGGGAGAAAATAGGACAGGAGAGACATGAGAAATGGAGAAATTGAGACAAGATAGGAGTGTGATCAAGTCTCATTTATTGAAGCCCAGCAGGGCATTTATGTAGTATCCAGTGACAGGAAGGAGTCAAGGTATATGAGGTAGCCTGGGATAGGATGATTCTGATGGCGGAAGGGGAAGGGCGGGTTTTCATCCTGCTCGTAAGGAAGGTATGGCACTCAGAGAATGTGGAAGTCTCCAGGTGGACGTGACTCAAACGTCCTCGCTCATGGCTCCCCACATACATTGACCAGAGGAAAATTCGAATTACCTCTTACCTTGTATAAATTTTGGTAAGATTGCTTTTTTATAGCTTTCACTCTGAAGCAGAAATATTAACCTAGAGCTACGGAGAGTCTAAATGAAAGATTCACATGGTAAGAGGTAGCCTGCGATTTGAGGATAAAGGTCAACTACAGGATTTACATCCTCTGTTATGTAACTCACCTTAATGCCAAAGAAATCAAAGTCTCATAAGCTGTGAATCCAGTTGTCCTTAAGAGGAGGGACAGATCAACACACTTCTGTTCTGCAGCTAGATAAATGACTTTCAGAGTATAAACTGTGACTAAAGAGCTCCAACTTTCGGTAACACAGTTAAACATATTCTTTCATGTTTTCCAGTTTTACATTAATTTAATTCCTGTTCTAATGTTTTATGTATGTTATAATTTCACTATATCTAGAATATTGCCTGCATCTTTGTGAAATCATGAACAAGGTCTATGTAATAAAATATCAAATCTAAAGAGAAAATGGACATTTCTGTTATAAAAATTAGTATAGTCAGACTTATAAAGAGAACAAATATTTGAATTATACCACAGCCTATATACAAGATTCTTTGCTGATATTTATCATGTATATATATTTTCAAATACAACTATCAAAGACTATTAATTTGTCCATAAAGTCCTTTTTGTGAGAATCACATGAAATGTAGATCATTTTTTGCTAACTCTGTCAAATGTCTTATCTAGCTAATTATTTCCATCCCTTTACTGCACATTAGTTCATTATATCATTTGAAATCCAGTTTCTGCCACAGAAATTATTTTAAGACCACTATTTTCTATTCTTCCTCGGCTGAATACATTTTTCTCAGAATAAAAGTCATAGAAAAAAGTCCTTGGCTGCATAAAAGTGCTTTGTTGGTGCTTTTGAACTCCCTGGTCGCGCACTACAAAGAGTGCGGCGCTCTGCCTCTCACCCCTGTAGAACAGAAACGGGGTCTTTTGTGGGTCTTGATATACAGGATACATTACCGAGTGCCTTTAAAAGCTTTGTGAGCCTTGATGGAAATCAGAGGTGAAAATGACAGTTCAAATGTCTGGTCTGGGTTGAAAAGATCCTTGCTAATATATTTTTCTTCATAACAGATGCAGATAAAATAGTGAGAGTTGTTCTACCAGTAAAACCAGGCTCTAACTTACGGTCACACACTTTATACTTCCCAGAGCCCTAGTCCAGAGAACTAAGAAAGCTCACTCTCCCAGGAAATGGTCTGCTAAGAATAAGGGATTTTATAATAAAATTCAGAGAATCAATGCTTAAATTAATTTTGGGTTGTACTTACCTCTTTTAACAATGACTTTTTAATGATTAAGGTACATACAATGATCTTAAAAATATTTTAATTTTCTGTGCTTATCCCAGAGAAGGCATGGATCAAGACAAGAGCCTTCCAAATATCAGTTTCCTGAAAAATGAAATTGGAGTTGCATCCAATAAGATTAGTTTAGCAAAGCTCAGGTATAATGATCACGATGAAAGTGAAAAGTTCATGGTATGAATGAGAGAATCAACAATATATGGAAGGAGCCAAGAAAATGAAAGTGTAGACCAGGTGGAGACAAGAGGAAAAAACTCAACAATCATTCGTTTGGAAAACCATAAGTCAACACATCAGAGTTCATGGGAAGGTTCAGAGGCTTTAAAACACATTTAAACATTTACTGCTCAGTGATGAGAGAAATGCAAGATAAGTACTCACTGAAAGGTCATGAATGTCTGTGAGCCTGACCTAAAAATGACTGCCACCTCGGTGGTCCACGACAATTGTCTACTGGCAAGCCTAAGGCCTTGACAGTGAGCTGGGGCAAGCAGGCCGGAAGAGGACTTGTTTAGAGGACAGGGAATTATGGGAATTAGAAGGCCAATCTGGGGCCACGGAAGACTCCTAAAAATAGTAGACTTTACTTCCCTCAGTTTCCATGTTCTCCACAAATTATTCTTTTGGCCAATTTTCATTCTAAAATGTTCGCAAATAATTATTTTTAAAATGTTGATTTTCAGTTTAATTAAATAGATACATATCGCATCTTTTCTCTGGTATGAGAAAATGAAGATGTAAATGAGTCCTAGCATTGTATGTTATATATTGTGAAATAGAAAATGCTCAATGTAAAATAAGGTGAAAGG
>PVIR01033133.1:0-18128 GCA_004026965.1 Petromus typicus | reverse complement strand
GCCCCACCAGACCTCACCTGGGCCAGAAGGAGGAGGTGCTAGGGCCCCTGAGGGGAAGCTGGACAGGATCTGGGATTTCTCAGTCTGCCCTAGGTATGTGCATCGGCAGATGCTTCGAGGAGCAGACAGCGTGAGAGGGAGAATTCACAATTAAACTCCGCCGCTGCTTAACGAGGGAAGAGTTCACCTGGTTAATTTTCCTGGCTAGTAGCCACATCAATGCTCTGACCTGCGTGTGAAAGGGACCCAGGTGGGAGGGGAGACAAAGCTTTCTGTAGTTTTACAAAGGGCCTCTGGGCCGGGAGCAAGGCTCCTCTACTCTTTGGGACTGGAAATCTGCTATTATGCAAGGTATGGAAATAAAAGAGGGCTTCTTTTGATATGCCTCCAAAAGGGAGTGTATTGAAGTGATATTTTTGCGGAGTGCTTCCTTTGAAATGCCCAACCAGCTCTCTCAGGCACGGCTCTCGTCTGTCCCCCAACTCTTGTCATTATTTCCAGTCCTCTTCCTCCAGCCTCGACCAAACCGATCTTGCTTGTTGGGGAGGATCAAATACTCGCCTCTGCTTCACAGTTCAAGCAAGAGCAACTGGAACCGACCAAGCCTCGGTGTCACATGGCACCTGCTCTGGGCCAGGGGGTTCAGCCGGTGCCCTCTTTGACCTTTGTCCCCAAAGCATTTGCAGGGGTAACAAATTCTCATCCACTGGGACGCTCCCATAAGACACCTCCCAGGAGGATGCACTGTCACTGGGTGACTGGGCCTCTGCTCACACAGGGCCACAGGGCCAGGCTTCTCTGAAGGACAGACAGGGACAGAGTCTGCACGCTGGGGCACCCTCCAAGGATGAGGTGGAGTTCAGAACAGCCCGGTAGTCACTGACGGCTGTCAGGTAGAGGCCCCTTGTGATCCCCTTCACTCCACAGACAAGGAAGCTGGAGTTTTCACACTCGCCCCGTGAGTGTGAAAAGATGCCAGGGCCGCCGGGCTTGTTTCCGGTTATTAGACACCCCTAGCTTGCTGTCCTGAGGGGCCACCTCCACGGGGGAGGAGGGCTGTCTGGGATGGAAGCTGGCCCTGGAAGAAAAGCGCAGCACCTGCCGTCGGGCCTGGGGAGCGGCCCCTGGGCAGGGTTTGCTCAGGACCTGGGGCTCGCTCACCCACCCTCTGCAGGCACCTTGCGAAGCCATTCTCTCCAGCTGGGCCCAGCATCCTCTTTGAGCCTGCGCCGCTGAGCGGAGAGCCGTCTCCGGCTGGTCCTGAAGAGCAGTGCATTCTTCCCCGAGGTTGACAGGAGTAGTATTTTGTAGTGGTGCTGGTTAATTTGTAGTGGCATTTGTGGTTTGAAGCCTTGTCAAGATCCTTGATTACTTCCCGTGCAAGGAGCTCGGCTGACGGGGAAGTTCACATGCTGAACAAAAGCAGCCAGGCAGCTGGGAGGGAAGGCTGTGTGGCGGCCGGGTGACCCTGGCCGCTTGGGGGACAGTGGTGGGGGAGGGGGAGGGAACCCTTTGTTTTTAGATGGTGCAGGTGCACAGTCTGAATGGGTGGCATCCCATTGGTGGCTGGAGGCCGGGTGCCAGATGCTCCCAGTGGCTGGGCAGGGGCAGGCGGCTTTGCTGACGTGTGCCATTCTTTGCCCAGAGAGAAGCAGGGGGTGGGCACAATGCTGCCCCCTACACTGGGATGGCCATCTGGGGTACCATCAAGGGTGCTTTGGTGACATTCTCAGGGAGTGGGGACTCATACAGAAGTCGAAGGGTGGTGTCAGATCCAGGCAGACTTGACCCCTCTGACTCTCACAAAGTCTGCTGTTCTTGGCATTTGCTGCCAAGCCCTGTGCTATGAGCTGTACGTGAAAGGCCGCGATCTCAGCGGTTTTAATTCCCCACGAGGTAAAATCTCATCAGAAGGATAAAGCTGGAGCTGTGTGGTGCAGGGACCTGCCTGGGCCAAGGTGCACAGGTAACAGGTGGCAGAACCACAGCCGAGCTCCGGTGTCCATGAGTCCACGTCTTCCTTGAGGTCTGGCTGCCGGAGGGCACCCTCTCCCACCTGCGTGGCGCCCCCTGAAGCACCCCTTGTGCCGCGGTCGTGGTGAGTGTGTTCTGACCACACGGGAAGGTCTGGCTCGGCAGCTGCCTGCCTTCCGCCAGGCCAGGCCCCTTCGCAGTGAGAGTTTGCTCAGTTCAGTTAGGACCAGGGCCAGCTCAGCAAAACCAAGACTAATTCATCATTTCTATGAAATGGTGTCCACCCCAACAGTATGCTCTGAGAAAAGGAAAGGAAAAGCCTCCTCCTGACTCTGCAGTGGGACAGCAAAGAATGTTCTGTATCCTCTGGAAAGGAGGTCGAGTGACTCCCGTCAGGCTAGGCAGTTCTGACCGCTCTCACTGCCGCCTGCAGTCCAGGGGAGCTGGTCACATCCCGTGCACAGCGGGCTGCTCAAAATCCAGGCTTTGCCCCCGAGAGCCCCATCTCCTGCTCCACCACAAGGAGACGCCTCTTTCCAGTCCACAGCACCTGCTCTGCCCTTGTACTTCTTCTCTTCCTGACCCACACTTGGGTCCCAGAAGCTGATGCCTCAGTAGCCCACCTGATGGATTTCTGCTCTTCCCTCAGGCTGGCCTCTCTTCCCCGAGAACTCTCTCCTGCCTCCCTGCTCCAAAGAGTGGGGTGCTCCTTCCGCTTCCCTCCCCCGAGGACAGTCCTCCAGGGTTCACATTGGCACCCTGGCTCTTGGCACAAGGCTCGGCATGCAACAAGTGCAAAGAACAGGCCTGCCCCAACAGAAGGAAACGGGCAACAGATCCCAAGTCAGGTCTTTATCGTGCAGGCAAATGATGCCGGGCCAAACAGTCACTGTCACCACCATCTGGGACATAAGATTGACAGCATCTGTCCATAAGACTGGAAACACTTCTGGCTTGGTTGTGATCAGGAAAAACTCAACTTGGAGGTATCCTAGCCTAACAGGCTGAGCCCCAGGGCCATCCCCAAAAGCAAGACAGTGTTTGAGTGGAATACAAACGCTGAAACGAGAGGGAGCTTAGATGTGAAATCTCCCAAAATTTCCCCAGTGTGTCTGTTAAAGAAAGACAGGTTAGCTAGACAGAGGGGTGGTATTTTTTCTTCCTGTGGAACAAATGGATGGAGAACCTGGTTTAAAATTCCTGGACCCTGGAATACATTTCTATCTGTGTCAAAGTCTACCATCCAGCGCCTCAGCAGAGTTTAAAATCCTAGCTAATAGGTTAACAACTGTTTTTCTTCAGCTTCAAATGAAGAATATCAGAAGGCTGGGGGAATATGCAGCTCTCCAATTTGTACGGACTGCACACAGCTCCCTGCAATGTGTGTTTGACAGGACTGACATTTTGTACCGCTGTGAGATGGGAAAACGTGTGACATTTTTATTCATGGTGGCGTACGCCCTTGTAATGATCAGCCCTGGTCGATGTGCTTACCGCAGCAGCCCCTGAGCCCTTGGAGAACAAACAGGAACCCAAGGTGCCAGCAGTTCGACTGCCTTATTAAACACCGCCAGGATCCTAACGAAGACCAACTGCTGGAAAATCTCACTGTCAAATCCTCAAGGACATTGTCAGCGCACAGCTAACTGCATATATTTTTCATTTAAAATACTGAAATCCAGCATTGTGCCATTACAACCGAGGGGAGGGGCGCCCACTCCAGCGGCCATCCTGTCAGCTGCTTCTTCAGAGCTCCAGATGCCACGGCCCGATGCCCAGTAGGGTTCAGAGCCCAAAAAGGGGTGGCAGAGATGGGAAATGGACTTTCCGGAAAACCCAGCCCTGCCTTCGGGGTGAGCAGCAGAAAGTTACACGGCTCCGGGAAGAGTTACTTAAGAAAGTCAACTCACCAGGCCCCCTTGCAAACCAATGTGTATCTGCATAATTAGAAAACTCGTTCCCTGCAGCCAGCCATCTTCCTGTAGGTGCAAACCCATTACATCCTGCAACTTGGTGCTAATCAGCCTTCTGCTAGGCGGCAGACCTTAGGACATCTGCAGGAACACACGGCCACGGTAGGTGTCACACCCTGGCAGGAAGGCTGTGTGTCAGGGTGCCCACCTGTAATCTCACCACTTGCCTCAATCAAAGGCCTCAAGGTCAGTGTGCAGGAGGACCCCCTCCCTCTGGCGGTCATCTCTGATGCTGATGCACACTGATAGATGGAAGCCAATCACTGGGCAGACCCTCAGTACTTCCTGTGATTGTTAAGCTAGGTGATCTGGTTAAGGCTACACACTCTAATGTATTGATATATTTATTTTATAACTATGTAGTATTTATACAGTGCCTCTATTTCCATACTGTAGCCTCGATGCTCCAAGATACACACTGCTATTTATTTATGGGATCCTTGGCATAAAAGGCCTAACTAGTCACCTGTGCATGGTTCATGTGGGCTGTGGGCTAAGCACCTCAAGACTTGTGTCCGTCACCGGAACAGGCCTGCACTCAAGGGCTGTCGGAAAGTTGGTTGAGCATAACCGCAAATCGTCCTTGGTTGAAATGACTTGGGGTGGTGAAAGGCCGGCAATCTGGGGAACAGGAGCCCCAGCAGGTCACACCCTAGGTGGGAGCAGGGGATGGATGAGGCAAGTTATAGAACTCCTGGAGCTTGTAGGACCCAGGGGGTGTAAGAAACAGGTAGCTGGTAGGAGCCTGAGGAGAATGCAGGGCAATGAGGCTGAAGGAAGCTACACCTCTTTCCCTTGAGCAGGCCATTCTGGGACCCAGCAGAACCTGTTGCTCTAGCCTTGAGACAGGGTGTTCACTGACTCTGAACAGCCCAGAAGATCCTCTTTTTCATGAGGAAACACTTCAAACCTCTGCGGTATGGTGGCTGCACGGGGAGACACTCAAGCCATGTCTACCCTTGGGACAGGCTATGATTACGTCCACTCGGCTGTGACCTCTCTTTTATCTTCCCCTTGTCCTCAGCACCTTCTGCAGTGTCCTTGGACTCAGGCCTCCCTCGTTCCTGCATGAACTATTGGTGGCACTGAGTGGTCTCCCTGTCTTACCACTTTCCTTCCTCCCCATGGTACCCCAGAGCACAGGTTCTCAGTTGTCATTCCCCGAGAAAAACCCCTCTCCGGCTTTAGCTGCCTGCAGGGATGATCCCCGAACCCTCAGGCCTGGCCACTGCCCACAGGGGCAGTCTCGCTCCTAGCCCTGCTGGCCTCTCTTTTCCACCCTCTTCCCTCTCCTGAAAAGGAAGTGAAAAGTCACTCATCCCTGTGTTCATGCCCTGTTGCACCTGATGTACAACTTGTCTTCAGGATCAAGACCTGCATGGGCCCATCCTTGGAAGGCCTGCTCCGGTCCTCCTGGCAGCTTCAGGGCCCTGCTTGGACCAGTACGCCTCTATCCACTGGCATTTCTCCTTCCAGGTAGCCTGCTAGTGTCTCTCCCAGACCCGAGCGCCATGAAGGCAGCCAACGTCTCATCCCACTGTGACTCTGGGGCCTTGGCATCCGCCGTGCCTTGTTATGGGTTGCAGTAAGGAATTCACGAGGCCATAACAGAATAACTTCCTAGCAAGGAACATCAAAGCTTCAGGACTTCTCTCTTGCAGTGCCAAAGGTTGGACTCAGGGCCTTATACATGCTAGGCAAGCGCCCCACCACTGATTGATGGCCCCAGCCCTTTTTATTTTGAGATGGGTCCTCACGACTTGACCAGGCTGGCTTGGAACTTGGGATCTCACACACGCTCCCCTCCCCCCATCTCAGCTCCCAAGTCCCTGGGATTACAGGTGTGTGCCTCCATGATCGACTAAAGCTTTAGGATTTCTAATCACAGATGAGAGGAGTGCAGGGGAAGAAGAGAGAGTTCTGGCTGGTCACCATGGGCAGGGCAATGGGAAGTGTTCAGGGGACAGCCCTGTGCACGTACTTGCCTTTCTCCCTTCCTGTCTCTGCCGACAGAAGAGTCCTCAGCCTTGAGAGCCCGTCTCTAGCCTTCTGCCGACTGCTCACCCTACCAGGCCTCCAAGGACCGTCTTGCCACGGTCTGACCTGCTTCCAAGAGCACATTCACTGCCAGTCCCTCTAGAATTTGTAAACAAAGCTCCCCTAGAGGAAGTTAGGAACTCGGGCATCTCAAGGAAGGCTGAGAACGTTTGTAGTCACAGAATCACACGGCTGATTGACAGCAACATCCCAGAAATACACTTTCAGCTGCTTCTGGCCAATGTTTTCCCCACATGATACTCTGCAGTGAAAGTGGGATAGATTCAATATCCTTTTGGAAAAGTCCTTTCATGTATTCTCTACCCATAATTCTATTCTGCTGTATTCAGAGATTCTTTGCAGTAAACACAAAATATGACACAACAGTCCAGGAGACCTGGACTGAGCAGACGGACATTAATCTCAGATAAGTGTGCAGACCCTGGCACATAGCCTTGGCTGCCAGGGAGCCGGTGTCATTACCCCGCTGTCTCGGGATCTGGCCGGCAGAGCAGGAGCTCTGCATCTGGATTCACTAAAATGGTCATGGGATTAGGTAAGGCCCTTGGCCTGTGCAAAGTGGGGTGATGTGGTCCTTAATGCAGGGCTATCTTGGAAAGAGGATGTGAGAAGATGTGGGCTCTGCTCAGGACAGTGCCAGGCACCCAGGGGGCACCCGAAGGGCAGCACCTCTGTGTTCTTACCCCTGTTATAGCATCTGGAGCTTAGCCAGATGCATCCTGGGGGGAAAAATAGCTAGATTCATCCTGGGGAGAAAAGCAAAGTTCCAGGTTCAGGCAGCAACCAGAGGTCTTCGGAGTGAGAGAGAAGCAGGACCAGTGGCCTTGCCCTTTGCAGTCACCCTAAGCTGCTTTTCTGGGTGGGGACCCTGGCAGCCCTGTAAGTTGTGAGGAAGTCTGCAGAGCTGGTTTAGAGGATTTGGTGAGGGGCAGGAAGGCCCACCTGACAGCAGCAGAGAAGCCCAGTGCTTGCCCTGTCATTTGCTGTCTGACCTTGAGCAGTGGCTCAGCCTCTTTGAGCGTCAGTTCTTCTGGGATAACGATAGCTGCACTGATTTTACAGGGCTGCAGAGAAGGTTTAGCAAGATGATGCTTGGGGAGTGGCCTGGCCCTGGCATAGCTGGTCCACCTCACAGTGAAACCTTGAAGTCCATCTGACTGCTTGTTGCTCCTTCTTGTCCCTTGGCTGGTCCTTCCCGTTCCTTCCCAGGGCACGTCAGGGTTAGTAATTCACCTGGTCCACGGGCAGTGTCTGGCTGTGACCAGGGAGGGGCTGATGGGGGATGGGGAGGAGGCAGCTCCCCACACGCATCTGCTCCTGTGGCCACAGGGCAGGGGCTTCCAGTGCAGCCCGGACACCAAGCAGACCCCCTCAGAGGATCCTGCTCATGGGATATAATTTATTTTCAATATTTTATGTTTTATTTCCCCTTCCCTACTGTGATAAACTCCCCACCTTTGGCACAGAGAATTCTAATCTGAGAAAATGCCTCCTCTGGTCTCGCTGAATCAGATTTTCTGCTCTTGTCCTGCTGGGCTCAATGTCTCCCTGGCAGGGAGCTAGATATGGAGCGGCTCCAACACAGACCTTTAAAGAAATGCTGTTTTTAGGTTCTGGTTGGTCCCCTGGCAAAGAGGCCCTGCTGTCACACTGCTGAACATGGACACACTTGGGGACTCAAGAGGACTGTCACTCACAGCACTGCTCTGCATGCTGGATTCTAAAGTGGCTACAGGCAGTGTGGAAGGAGGCCCCTCTTTTTTAATTTTAGTTTCTCCTGCTGAATGGATCAGCTGCTGCAGGGCACAGGTGTGAGTCGACCTGCCCACATCTCCTCCCTGATTTGCCACCTATCACACATTCACTCACCCACCATTTGGTCACCCCCCAGTCCTCCCCCGGCAGCTTGTTTGCGCCAGGCCCTGTGAGGTGCCAAGAATACAGAAATGAAGCCAGCACCGCCTCTGACGGCACTATGCATAAGCGACCACCAGCGAGCAGCCTATAGGGCTGGTGCTAGCCCTGTGCAGCGTGGCGCAGGCTCGGAGGAGTTGGGAGTGGGGGAGGGGACCCAGCCGGGGTAGTGGGTCTAGGGGTGGGTGGGGTTCAGGTGGGAGAGAAGGCTGAATGACATTCTGGGGGCAGAGGTAGTAGGAGCTGATTCACCTTGGGCTGCCCCTGTACCCGGCCCAGAGTCTGGCCTGGAGCAAATGCCCAAAAAAGACCCAGTGGACGAAGATAACCTGTGGGGGCTAGAGAAAGACTCCAGTGTTGGGGACACGTCATATGGTCTTGCAGGGTGAGCAGGAACTGGCCAGAACTAGGGGCTGGCAGGAACCTCCAACCTGGAAAGCCTCTCTGTGGTTCGGATAGGTCTGGAAGTGGTGGCTTATGGGTGGGTGGCCCCGAAGGCTGCTGCCTCTGATCATACAGGCACATCAGGGACTGGAGGGGTATCAACACTCTGGAGGGTTGAGGCGCGGTCTGTCTCAACACTTGCTAGTGTTTTCCGATACCCTCTGTGTCTCACAGGCCAGATCTAGGGAATCGGTGGGCAGGGTAAGTCCCTCTGGTAGCTGAAGCTCACTAAACAGGAACGGGATAGAAATGGGCACTGGGAGATACCAAAACAAAAATGGTGCTAGAAACCATGGACAGATTGCCCCATGGCTCCCACAGAGTGCAATCAGGCAAGCCAGAGCCTGGGGCGAGCACCGTTATAGGACAGGAGGACAAAACATAGCTCCGGGTCCAAAGCTCAGCTCAGACCTCCTTCTGCAGTTGGACTCTGTATTTCAATCAGCCAGGCTGTGCAATTTCCAGGGCAATTTCCCTTCTTCTCTGTGTATTTTGGTTAGAACTTTCTGGAGAAATCACCTTAGGGAAAAAAATGATTTAAAGTGAGAATCCTCCATTGTGATCAGCTGGAAAAGGAAAGTGGGGAGTGTCTGGGCCAAGGACAGGGAACCTGGGACTTGGCAGGAAGTCGGCTGCTAGCCCACCCTGTAACAGCCCAGGGGATGAACTGTGGGCTCCCAAAAGTAGGGGGCGGGGTCACTGGCAACTCTATTTTCACAGGTGTGGCTCGGAAGGGCCATCAGTGATTACCCGCTGAACGAATGACCTCGATTCGTGGCTTCTCTACCTCTTCACGACTGGCCCCCAGCCTGCAGCTCCGAGAAGCCATCACTGAGAGCTGCGGACAACTGTCTCACCCCTTCAGCCCAGGACACCCGGCTCCAGCCTCCCCGGGCTGCGTGCACTGACCCGCTGTTTCTCCTCTGTCCCCTCTACCTGGTGCCCTGGCTGACATCGGACCTTGACTCAGCCCTGTATACTCCATCAAAGTTCCCACAGCTCAAACCATTGATCTCTCTCTGCCATCAGACAACAGGGCCACAGACTGGGACAATGTTTCCTGTATGGCCTCGTGCACATCATCAGTTTGATCTATTTCCTCTTCTTATGGTAACGGCTGCCTAATCTCCTTTCCAGAAATACCACTTGTATCTTAGGTAAGTGTTTGTATCAGTAGCGCACAGACAGCCTGTGGCCACAATGACGGGTTTAGTAAGAAAAGCCCAAGCCTGTGAGGAAGGTCCTCGAAGTGAAAAATTCCCACTGGCCTGTACCTACAAGGGTGTGGCTCGCAGCCCCTGCACTCACCTTGGGACTGAGAAGGGGAGGCTTCCAGAGAATGGTACCAGCAGAGGAGGGAGGGTGAGCTATCAAACACAGCAGAACCCATGACCCTGACCGACACAATCTGATCACTGGATCAGACTCTACTGGGGGCCAGTGTGAGGCAACAATTCCTCCTTTGGGTTTAATGTTTCTTGCAACCTCATCTACCTGAACCAATGCAGGAGATTCCTAATACAGGCCTTGTCTGGTCTTGCTGCACTGTCACCTGACACTGCCAGTACTAACTCCTACACATGCCCAGTATTTTTTTTTTCTTCCTTTTGAGACAGGGTCTCACTTTGTAGTTCAGGCTAGTCCTGAACTCAGGCTTGAACTCACAGCAATTCTCCTGCCTCTGCCTCCCGAGTGCTGGGATTACAGGCGTGAGCCACCCCGCCTGGCACTGTGGTATGTGGTACTGATTGCTGGTGGGCGCGAGTCATCCCACCAGGCATTGTGGTCACATGCCCAGTTTTAAACCACATTCTACTCCTTTACACACACCAGGAAAGCACCCAGCACACCTACGTAACTGATGGTGAGTTTGTGACAGAGTATCTGCCCGCGGCAGGGGCCAGGTTACTTGTCACGGCTCCAGATGAGGCCCCAAAACATGCAGGAGGGTCAGAGGTCTAGAGGGAAACTAAAAGTCATGCCTTTCTCATAGTGCTACATCCCAGGACCCCAGGCCACCCGCCTGGCTGCTGCATACCTAGAGGAAAGAGAGCCGGGAAGAACTCAATTACCGGAGGCTTTGAATGTCACTGCTGCTTCTGAGGTGCACACTCCAGTGAAGTTCCCGTCCTCTCTGTACCTGTCCTCTCCTCTGCAAAGGGATAAAGCCCAAGACCTTCACAGGAGGCCGAGCAGATTACATGGGGCAGCCTGCTGAATGGCTGCTGGCAGCACTTGAAGTCAGATGAAGAGGTATTTCTCCAGGTGTCCGTGTGGCGCCTGGCAGGCGGTGAGCAACTCAGCCCCATCCTGACCATTCTCAGACCACTGGATTCTCAGCACACGGAGGGGCTCACACTGACACTCAAGGGCTCAAATCCCAGAACGAGGGCAGTCTAGGGAGGAGGCCAACCTTGGCCCCAGCCCTTTTGCTGCTGACCTTCACTGTGCCCAGTATGGCTTATAAAACAAGTTATTCTGAAGCTGGGCTTTCATTGGTTGCTGCTACTTCTCAGCCTTTCTGTGCAGACTAGGGCCTCTACCCACACCACTGAGCTTCCTGACCTTGCCAGTTCCTTGCAGTGAGAGGAGTACTGCTTCAGAAGACAGCACAGAATGCTTGGCCAAACATCTCCTGAATTTCCAACTGAGTCCTTTTATGAATTTCCAGAATCTGCTATTTCTTTCTTTTTTTTTTTTTTTGGGACAGGGCCTTGCTTTGTAGTTCAGGCTGGCCCTGAGCTCAGCCTCAAACTCATATCACAGCAATCCTCCTGCCTCTGCCTCCCGAGCACTGGGGTTACAGGCGTGAGCCACCATGCCCAGTATTGTACGTGGTTACTAGGGGATCGAACCCAGGTCCTTGTGCTTGCAAGACAGGTGCCAGAACCACTGAGCTAAATCCTTGGCCCCAGTATTTCTTTTTTAATGGCCAAACTTCCCCTTCTGAAATCAAATGTGTCTGCCCAGAGGAGTGAGCTCCAGCCCTGTGAAGCTTCCCTCAGAAAGCTGCCTGCAGGCGAAGCTGGACTGTGGAGAGGGGAGTGTACGTGGCAGACAGACCCCGGCAGCCACCGCCGCCCAGACCCACTGCTAGCAGGGGCCAAGCTATTTTTGGTATTGGCAGTGAGTTGAAACAACTTTCGACAGCCTCACCATTAGGAAGGATGGCTGGGTGCTACCTTGGTCACTCTGCAGCCGGCACAAAGGCCACATCAGAGCTGGAGAGAAGCCAGCCAGCCTAGCATAGTGGCTCTGCTTTCTCACACAAAGACTGGCTGAAAAGAGAAGAAAAAGGGGCAATGGAAAGGGGGAAATAGGATTTGGAAATAGTACAGCTGGAAGGAGCAACATGCACAGAGCTTGGTCTTGGGGCTCTACGAACGTGGCTGATGAAGCTAGCTGAGAAAATGACTTTTGACTGCATATCCCGATGCTCATCAGCTAGTTCTTGCCTGAGCCTGGTGTCCCAATTGGCCACCCCATGATCTGCTGAGTCCGAGTCAGACTTGGGCGGCATTATCTGCTGTCTCCAGCACCAGCTCCTGGCCACACCACCAGCACTTTTCCTTCCGCATGGTGACACCTGGCCTCCTTCGGGTTCAACTTTGCTTTCCTATTGACAGCTGTAGGGACAGAGGTCAGTCGCAAGCCTGTAGGGGCAGGAGGGCAGCCCAGAGGCGCACATGTTCAAGATCCAAGAGGACTGCCACACACTGGGAGGACCAGGGCTTAGGGGTTCTGACAGCCGGATCTGCTCCTGTCTACTGGGGAAAGACTGATATCCACCTTGGGCCTACATGCCAGCCCACACAAATTACTTTTAGGCCATATCTCATTTACTCCTGACAACAACCTATGATGTGGGTATTATCATTCCTTGTCTACAAGAGAGCAAACTGAATTTACGCAACTTTTTGAAAGTCACCAGGTAGTTAGTGACAGATGAAATCAAGCCCTGACTTGCCTGATTAAAAACTGTACTCGATGAATGTGGGGGTGCACTTGTAATTCCAGCACTTGGAAGGCTGAGGCAGAAGGACTGCCGTGAGTTCAAGGCTAGGGGGCTGCATTTTGGGTTCAGGGCCAGCCTGAACTATACAGTGAGAACCTATCTCTAAATCAACCAACAAACCAATCAGCCAACCAATTGATCAATCTGTGCTTCAGTTGTCATGCTATCTTACTGTCTCTAGCATTTGGGTCTGCATTTGCCTATCAGTAGTTCACTTTCCAGGGAAGAGAGATGTCTGTATTGGGTTTTTCCTCTGTCTCTAGGAGTAAGTTCTATATGTGTGTATCTGTGATTATGTGCATGTGTACATATGGATTTGTACATATAAGTAACTTTTTGGCCATAATATTTTAAAGTTAAGTTTCTGGCAACATGCTATTTCACTGCTAAATACTTCAGCATGTATCTCATAATATTAAAAGTAAGGAATACATACAAAAACCATGATATTAACAATGTCATCTAACATCTCAGTCCATCTTCAAATTTTCCACCGTTTCCAAGAAGAATGTCTTTAAAAATGTCAAAAGAAAAAGGCATGTAATCCAGGAGACGTTCATGGGCTGATGGTCCTCTCTCTGGTGTCACCCCCCCCCCCCCACCGGCACAGATATGCTAGCCCTGGGGCGGAGGGGAGGAATCCTAGGCTTCGGCCTTATTCTGTTCCCTTCTCTTAGCATCTCATAAAAACACACAAAATAAAATGAGACAGGATCTAAGCTCTTTTAACACAAAGCTATTTCTACTTGGAAACTAATCCTTAAATGGAAAGTGAATTTGGAAACAGTTTTTGACCACTAATTGAATATTCATTTTTCTTGTTCCAATGAATAGAATTATAAGCACAACAACTGAAATGCAACCAAATAACTTGCTGGACACACAGTAAGTACTTGAACAATAATCAATCAATTATGACCTAATTTAAATATTCACGGCAATAACAAAGCCCTGGGATGTTTACAGACAGTTCTGTGCCTGGCTCTGCAGAAGAAGGACTCTGCGAGACTCAGGTTTTCATGGAAGAAGAAGGCATTAAAGAGACGACCACAAGGCTCCGTGAGAAGCACGGCCCGAGCAGTCGGGGGTAGCTCAAACACAAGCACAACCTCTTCCTGGGGCAGGGTCTGTGAAAAGGATCTGCTGTGGGACCGGACAGGAAGGTGGTGAAGTCTGCACAGGCCATGCCAAAGCCAAAGGTGGAATTTCTAGGAGAGGGGTGACGTGTGTACTTGTTCTTGTGCACACTTCCGGTAGGTGGCTCCTCCAGGGCCACGTGAGGACTGAGGCGGTGTGTAGATCAGAGGCTTGTGGCATGGTGCAGTTACGCAGCTGGCACGGAGGGTGAAGTGGAGTCAGTGGGGAGGAATGCTGAGGGTGGGAGGGAGTGGCTGCGGGATGGCATGGAGCCAGGTTCTCGACGGACAGCAGCACCACTTGCTAGGGCGGGGGTGGGTGGAGGAGGTGTGGGCTTTGGCAGGAGTGTACGTTCTCTCCGAGGCCAGGCTGGAGGAGCCTGGGAAAGAGAGGACACCTCTGGAGCTGTTTGGGATCACTGGCTAATTGATGGGTGTGTCACCTTCAACCTGAATGGAGCAAAAGGGGCTAATCAGGGCACTCAGAGCCAAGGCGCTGAGAAGCCACCTGCTGGCTAAGTGCCTTCTCCCGCCCAGCAAGGGATGGGTACTAATCATGTTCTAAGAGCTGGTCCTTGGGTGGTGTCCGAAGCTCTCTGGCCAGGTCTCTGGAAGCCACAGTAGTGCTCAACTGGGACTCCAGTTTAAGCAGCTTTTTAAGCTTTATGTTAAACATTCATAGGTCTTTGTGTAAATGAGAGAAGAATAAGGGCATCTTTCAATACATAATTTTCTTAGTTTGACAGATTGGAAAGCAAGTAACTACTCTGTTAGATCAATCAGTTGGGGGAGACATGAAGAAAAGGCTCTGAGAGGCAACATGCTTCTCATCAGTGGAGGGCTCTTGAGGAAGCCTGGCTCTGGCCAGCACCACAAAACGGCTGCACCCGGCGACCTGGACTCTAGAGCCAGCCCGGCTCCCTCCCCAGGAGGCAGAGCTGCCCATGGTCAGGAGAAGCAGCCGCCAGCTCTGAAGCAGGCATGTGCTATTCCTTCCAGCAAATGCTGTCTGAGCCGAGTGGTTTCCTCATTTGTGCAAGGACTACGACGAGGCTTTCTTCCTCATTAGCTCATGGGAAAGACCAACGCAACACACAGACGAGAAAGCACTTAGTGGCTCGGCCATCTGATTGAATGCAGGGAGCAGAGCAGTTTCTGTGGGCTGCGACCTCTGCTGACTCTTCCCAAGAGCAGGGAAGACGTTCTGGCTCGGGCGTTGCCAGGGCCGCCGGGAGGGACTGACTGCTCCTTGGTCTGTCTGTAGCCATTCTCTGTCCCAGGACAGAAAAGCAGGGGGAGCCTGTGGATGGTCTCTGCCTGGATGAGGGCTTCTCAACCCCTCCGTGGGGGAACGGGGGCCTCTCCTGGGGTCTGGGAAGGAAGTGGGGTCTGGCAGGAGGCTCCTCCACCCCTGCCAGCTCCCCACCAGGCCCACAGCCCCTCCTCGTTAGGGGCCTGTAGGCTGTACTGTCACAGTACACTAATCCTGTATAAAGTAACTCGGTTTTTTAAATTCTGAGGCAATGTTTTAGCAGCCATTTGGCCTCAGGTCTAAAGCAATATTCTCCTTTTAGTCTTAATTTAAAAAGCTGGCATTTTAATCTCATTTGACTGTCTCCTAAACCTCATTTCTCAATTGATTTTAAACATGAGAAGAGGGAAAATAATTACTTAAATCCTCTTTAAACATTTTCCAAGGTAGAAATAGGCATTCGCAAGCTATTTGACACTTCTGAACTCTTCAAAGAAACCGTGAATGATAAAGATGGCGAGGCCAGCTAAGAAGCCCCTTCTTGGGTTTATCACAAGCCCTGAGTGGCATAAGTCACTTCTGCTTTGGTAAACAAATGACCTGCTAGTGAGTTTGGTTTGTTGACAGAATAACTTTTAATATAAGATTCAGCTGGAGACTATGTAGAGTGGTCCTGGGGTGAAGAGGCTTCCTCTTCGGAGCCTCAGAGTGCACCAGACTCGCCTCTCTCCACACCCTTCACACGCCGGGTTGGCACTATTGATGTGCTGATATGGTTCCACCATCACACCCTAGCGGGGCGGGGACAGATGACGATGTATCCCACATATGGTATATGGGTGGACAGATGCATAACTGGATGGAGGAGGGATGGTCTCGGCATCGAAGGGGAAATTCCGCTGCAGACTGATGCAGAGGAAGAGCGTGCCTTCTCTCCTGGGAGGGCCACTCTGACACAGCCCTCCCTGTCAGCCAGTGGGATGCCACCATGGAGCTGCCCTGGCTAGCTGCATGGGCACCATCCTAGTAAGGTGAAGAGATTAATGCAACCTTCTCCATTGTGGGCATCCCCACTGGGGCTCTTTTTTTTTTTGGTACTGAGGATTGAACTTGGGACCTTGTGCTTGCGAGGCAGGCACTGGAACCACTGAGCTAAATCTCCGGTCCCACTGGGGTTCTTAAAGAAACCCACAAATGTAAGTCAAGGGCAAAGATTCTTCTGAGGTGAGTGTGCAGGATCTGCTAGGTGAACTATTTTGCTGGGGACACAGCTTCAACAGACATACTGAACAGCTGATGTCTCTCTTGATATAAGAGCTGGTGTGGGCTGGAGCCAGATAGTCTGCTTTCTGTGCTGCTGACAGTCGTGGGCAGTTCCTTCCCTTCAGGCCCCTGAGTGTCACCTCTGAGTCCATAACATGGGACTAATGATGCTTTCCTCAAAGGGCTGTGGTTGAGATGACACAAGATATTAGGGGGATCTGTTTGTTTTTTCCAAAAGGAGAAGTGAGACCACTAGGCTCTGTGACTCGTTTCAGTTATCCATGGATGAGCATAATATTTTCTTCTATGTTTAGACAAAAAGTAGACTAGTACATTGAACTTATGATATATCAATCACTTAAGATGAGGCTAAAGTATGTATGGATATCAGGCTTGAGTCTGTTTAAAGACAAACATCTAGTAACAAAAACCAGTACAGATGGCAGGAAAGTGTGACAAAAATGTTTGAACTAGAACTCAAAAGCCAAGAGTCCCTAAAACTCGACTTCCAGTAGTAGTAGCTCTACATACTGTGGCCAATGGACCATCAAACCAGACTCTGGGGAAGCACCGAAGGCTAACCAACCACCAGGCAGAGCTGGAAAGAGTTAAAGGAAAGGGGTCTGTGGTTTCCTGGCCCATCCCCCAGCAGCTAATCTGTCACCTAATGAAGAAGGGGCCGGGACAAGTGAGCTAGCTGGCAGTTCACTTACAGCAAACTGATTAAGAGTGTTCAACCAACAGCAGACTGTAGACCTTTCCAGAGAAAATAAATAGAGTGTAGACTGTATGCAAATGTGTTTGTCACTTTGACAGCACGTCTCAATTAAGGCATCTCGTGGCTGTGGGTAGGCTCTGCGGCTGCAGCTGGAAGGGAGAGAGCCCGCTGCATGGCTGATACTGGGGGCTTGACCTTAATCCACATGCATGCATTAAAAAAAATCCTGCCTTCCTGTACACTTGCATAATGCTGGCAGCCACGTGAGGGAAGTGACAAACGGGGAAAAAAAGCCACTTTCATCCTCTCCAGTTTGCAGACCTGTGAAGGCACAGACAGCTCTTATTTCAACAGAGTTTGGGGTGGCTTTTTAATTGTTTATCCCCCGCCCGTGTGCACGCACACTCTCTTATTCTGCATTTAGCTGGGAATGACATTAAAGCATCTCTACTTCTTGCTGAAATGGAAAAGAAGGTCTTTCTCCATTTCAAATAGGGCCTCCTTTTTTTGTGTTTCGAAAATGGAATGTTTAACACCATGAAATCCCTCTCCCCCGCCCCCTCTCTCTCTGTAATGGGCTCCAAACTCCAGCGAGGGGCTCCTTTCATGGCAGGTTAGTGTGTGCAGGAATGAGGACAAAGGAAGGCAGGAAGCTGACTCTGGAGTGCCATGCTGGTGACAACCAGGGGCTGTGCTTTCAGCAGATGCAGCCAGGAAACCAGGGTGCGGAATTTTCCACCAGGGCCCTAGCTGGGTTCATGGAGCTCTCTCGGTGCCCGACACTGCTGCCATCTGAAGATGATCATTAGCCAAAGGGACACTGCCCCGTCCATTCTTCTTTTGCATTCACTACATTTCAGTTTTTATCACCTCCTTCCTCACAAGGCATGGGAGCAAAAAGGGGTTGAATCACCCTAAGTTAAAAGAGGTAGGAACGTATTATCTAAAAAGACTGATTAGAAAAGAATGAGTGTGTTTAAACAAATTCATGTCTTACAGTAATAACTACAGCAATAATTTCATTAGTTTCCTTCATTGCTAAATCGCTCAATGCCTGGTATGTAGCGTGCACTTGATAAACCTCTATCAAAAACAGGAATGTTCTACATGTAGAACATGTAGGTCCTTTGCGTGGTAAGATAACCACCACATTTCAAGTAGAAATCACATAAAGACTAGTTTGCTAATGCCTCAGTTAATAAATGGTTAATGAATCAGGTGATTTAAGAATAAAGAACCTTGCAGATTCTAGTTACAGCCCCATCTTGCTAACAGAGCCATTTCTCATAAAAAAGAAAAATTATGACTTTTGCTAATAAAGGAGTCGATTCAAGAGAAGTAGGGAAAGGTACATAATGTTTTTTGACCAAAAATGTAACTA
>PVIR01033132.1:0-18120 GCA_004026965.1 Petromus typicus | reverse complement strand
ATGTTCTCCTTTCCTTTTTTTTTTTTTTTTTTTTAGGTTTTTTGAGACAGGGTCTCGCTCTTTGCGGTTCAGGCTGGCCCTGAGCTCAGCCTCAAACTCACATCACAGCAATCCTCCTGCCTCTGCCTCCCAAGTGCTGGGATTACAGGCATGAGCCACCACGCCCGGCACTGTGGTATGTGGTACTGGTTGCTGCTGGGTGTGGGTCTCCACACCCAGTATTGTTATGTGGTTACCGGGGAATCGAACCCGGGCCCTTGCGCTTGCAAGACAGGCGCCGGAACCACTGAGCTAACTCCCCGGCCCTCCATTTCTTTTTTAATTCTGGGCCGCTTCTGGTTTGGGTACATATAAGAATCAAGGCGTTCCTGTAGGCTGATGGTCTCCTGTGGAATTGTTTTAATGGGGGCTCAGTACAAATCTGGAGGACAACAGAGATAAGCAGACAAATATCACAAAGCCTCGTGGAGAGAAGCATGCAGCCCCAGAACAACATGCAGGTGAGGATGGGAGCTGGTCTTCCCTAAGGTGACTATTGTTTCCTGTGGTGCTTTGGCTCCATTTTGTGAAATCCTAGATGCTGCTGTGAAAGGATTTTTCATGTGTGCTTAGTATGTACAGTCAGTAGACTTTAAACAAATATATTGTCCTCCAAAGAAGATACTCAGGATGCTAAGTCTGTAGCCTAGAACCTCACCTTAGTTTCTAGAATGCTGCCTTGTGGAGTCTGAACTCAAGACAGAAAATCTAGAGGCTGGGTGTGTAGCTCAGCAGCAGAGCATGACTCCCATGTATAAGGCCCTGGGTACCATCCCTAGGACTGCAGAAAAAGAAAAGAAAAGAGGTCCGGGATTTCGCTCAGTGGCTCTGGCGTCTGCCTGGCAAGTACATGGTCCCAAGTTTGATCCTATATACCACATAACACAATGCTGGGTGTGGTGACTCACACCTGTAATCCCAGCACTCAAGAGACAGAGGCAGGAGGATTGCTGCGAGTTCGAGGCTTGCCTGGGCTACATAGTGAGTTCATGGTCAGCCTGAACTACAAAGTGAGACCCTGTCTCAAATAGAAAAGAAAAAAAAAAAACTTCAACTCTGACCTCGATGTCCAGCCTGCAGGCCTCAGTGGCTTTGGATTGCCAGCCCTGCAACCAATTCCTTAAAATCAACTCCTTAGACTCAAAATCTCTCTTACACACAAGCAGGGGAGGCCATGAGTAAGCACTGAAGGCTAAGAAGAGGTGAGAGAAGAATGCACAGAAGAGACAAGAGAGGACAGACAGACAGAGACAGAGACAAAGAGGCAGTGGGAGAGAGAGAGAGAGAGACAAAGGGAGCTTTGTAGACAGAAAGAATGACTCAGCTCCTGAGTCTGGGGAGAGATCATGAACCTTGAAAGAATTTGGGACTTTTTCTCCCAGGAGCAAGCGGAAGTCTGGGATTTGTAGATCTGTGGTGGGGATGCTCAGGCTCCAGAGCTGGGCACACCAGGGTTAGGGCTCAATCCGGGGATCCTCGGCCCTAGAGTCGGTGCTGTGGCCAGGTACACCCAGCCTCCACCTAAGCCCCAGGGTGCGTTTGTTGATTCATGTGAGTCTGGCGCCTGTTCTGTCTTTATTTAGAAACCAGTGCTTTTCCCTCCTTTACTACTGGGGATTGAACACAGGAACTTTGTACTGAACTATATCCCCATTTCTTCTAAAAATGTTTTTTATTTTGAGGCAGGGCCTCATCCAGGCTAGGCTTGAACTTGTGCTCTTCTTGCCTCTGCCTCCCAAATGCTGGGATTAAAGGAATGCGCCGCCATGCCCAGCCAGAGGGATGTAAATATTGAAAGGCTTCTGGGAAATCAGGTCCTGATCACCCCCATACACACACACACACACACACACACACACGCGCGCGCGCGTGCGCACGTGGCACACAAGTCCCCCAGTGCTCTGGCTGCTCCTGCCCCTCTCTGGGGAGCCCCATCTCCAGGACCACTGCCCCAGGCCTAAAGCTGGAGTCATTCCTGCCTGTCTGGTCAGTGCCCTTGGGTGCTTGTTGCTATGTGTACATTACTCGAGCTCATGAAGGTAGCCACTTCCTGCTGGGAGTGGGCATAGGAGCTACTGTGCTGAGATCACAGGGCCGGCTTGTGGGAGTGTCACATGAATGCAGGTGGCACTTGGCGCTCCTGCCTGCTCTCATGTCCAAGGAGTAGCTGGCTCAGGGCTTTTGGGGGTGTCGTGCTGCTGAGGCTGGATCAGAAAAGCCCTGGACTCTAGAGAATATCAAAGCAGTGTGACCTTGAGACTCTTCCTCAGCTTCTCTGAATTCCTGTGAAATCTCCCTTGCACAAGGTTGCCCGGGGGATGAAGGTGTTCAAAATGTGGGGGCTTAGTCCTTCTTCTCAAGGTCCTGTGCTAAATCCAGACCTGTAAATATAGCAGGCAAGGCTCTGCCCCCGCGCGCCAGGTCCTGCTGTTCCCAGAAGTACTCCCAGGCCCTGGAGATGGTTACCAGGATGCTGGGCTATAACTAGGTGCTCCAGGCGCCATGGAGAGGCGGCTGCCTCGGGGCTTCTCAGCCCTGCTGGTCCCTGCAAGAGTGGTTCACTGGTGGACAGGAGCTCAGCCCTGGGATACCCGGCTGCAGGAACAGTGTGGTCTTCCTCCAGCCCCATCCCGTAGCATACTCACGCTCAACACTCACACCTACACTCACACGCGCGCACACACACATACACACACCCTTTCACACACTCACACACAGCCTCCTGCAGTGCTCATTACTCACACATACACGCTCATACCTGTTCATACACCTACTCCCAAGAATGTGTGAAAACTCAAAGTGCAATATAGGAGATTGATTTTAGTTCATCAATTGATCACATGTGTCTTCATTTTATTTATTTTGGGGTTTTGGGGTTTTTTTTTAGTTTTTTGAGACCTGGTCTCACTTTGTAGTCCAGGCTGGTCCTGAACTCAGCCTCAAATTCACAGCAATCCTCCTGCCTCTGTCTCCCGTGTGTTGGGATTACAGGCGTGAGCTACCACCCCTGGCACTGTGGTATGTGGTACTAATTGTTGATGGGTGTGAGTCACCACAGCCCAACTTAGTTCTTTGTGGCTACCAGGGATCGAATCTGGGGCCTTCTGCTTGTAAGGCAGGCGCCGGAACCACTGAGCTAATTCCTTGGGCCTATTTTTGATTTTTTTTGAGGCAAAGTTTTATTCTATAGCCCAGGCTGGCCTGGAAGCCATTCCCCAAGGCCTGGAACATCCACAGCAAGTGTATTCTATTACTGATCTGCCCCTTTAGTATGTACGTGTGTATGTATGCATGCACTGGGGATTGAACCCAGTACCATTGCACTGAGCTACATCCATAGCCCTTTTAAATTCTGAGATAAGTTCTTGCTAAATTGGTTAGTTGCCCAGGCTGCACTCATACTTTCTTTCTTTCTTCTCTTCTTTTTTCTTATTTTGAAACAGGGTCTCGCTTTTGTAGTTTGGGCATTATGGTATGTGGTTACCGGGGATCAAACTTGAGGCCTTGTTCTTGTAAGGCAGATGCCGGAACCACTGAGCAAAATCTCTGGCCCTGCACTCACACTTCCAATCCTGCCTTAGCCTCCCAGAGTGCTGGGATCACAGGTTTACATCATCACGCCAGCTCTTTATATTTCATTTTAAGGCAGTGTTTCACCAGGGTTGCCCAGGTTAGCCTCAAACTTTACAGCCTCCTGTCTCACCCTTTTGAATAGTTGGGATTATAGGTATATGCTGCAACATCTGTCTTAAAAATTTAGTAGAGGGGCCAGGGATTTAGCTCACTGGTTCCGGCATCTGCCTTGCAAGCACAAGGTCTTGAGTTTGATTCCCGGTGAACACATGCTACAATACCAGGTGTGGTGACTCATGCCCATCAGCAATCGGTTCCACACACCACAATGCCAGGCAGGCATGGTGGCTCACACCTGTAATCCCAACACCTTTGGCATCACTCTCATAGCTTCACATGCAGCTCTCTCATGGGCTCCTGGCAGGTATTCTGACCCTGTCACACATTTTTGCCTGGCCTCTCAGGCATTCTTGTTAAATCTGGGTGGAGCATCCCTGACTCCACATTCTTGCATGAAAAACTAGCACTATACGATGATGCAAGGTCATTTGTGAGTTTGAGCACTGGCCAGGCTCCTTTGGACAGTGGCTGAAGTGGCCTTTGAGTGCCTGGATACTGACCTGGGCAGCCCTGAAGGAGCAGGCATCCCAGAGATTCTCTTCTCAGGTAAAAGATTTAGTTTTGTACCCTTGAGTCTGTGATGGGTGGGGTCTTGCTAACTCCTGAGATACCTTTAAGCCATCTTCTCCAGTGTCATGATACAAAGTACTCGGCTTCTTGCTACTATTCATGTTTTTGGCAACCACACTCTTCTTTGTCGCAGTTTTATAGGTGCTTCCTTTCTGGCTGATTCTCACATCATTTGGCTCTGCTTTTTGCTCCCAATTCTCATTATAAATTTGGCTAAAAGCAATAGTACCTGTGCCACAGTCTGAACATTGGGCTTCCTTTAAATTTCTTTTGCCAGTTTAACTAGTCTACTGTCCTTAATCCCAGGCTCTTGCAAACTCTTAGAACACTGACAAAATGTAGACAAGTTTTCTCCCCAAGGGTAACACATGGCCTTTAGTCCAACTGTCAAGAAGCCCTTGTTCCCAACTGAAGTCTTATGAGTCTAACCTTTACTACACACATATCTTTATTTTTTTCTTTGAGGTTTTCTGAGATAAGGCTAGACAGTTCAGGCTAACCTTCAACTCACTACGTAGCCCAAAGTGGCCTTGAACTAACAGTGATTCTCTCGCTTCAATCTCTTGAATGCTGGGATTAGAGAAGTCAGCCACTACACCTAGCCCTATCCATTTTTCTATGAGCATTCTAGTGTTGTGAGCTCTGACCACATATCAACATTTTGGCTTCTCTGGCCAACATTTCTATACCTTCCTAAACTCCTCTTGCAAACCAATTCCAAAAGCTTCTGAGCCACATGGTCAGGTTCAGGAACAGGAATGGCCCCACTCCTGGTATCAATTTTGCATATTAATCAGGTTTCTAGTTACTGAGACTAAATAGTCACCATTACAACTTAAAGGAGAAGTGGTTTATTTTGGTTCACAGTCTTACTGAGTTCATTTCTTGGTCAACCAGCTCAGTGACACAAATGGCATGGTTGAAGGCCTGACAGAGGAAAGCTCCTCCAGTCGTGCAGGTCAGGAAGTAGAGAGAAGGCAGGAGCAGAGTGTGAGAATAAACCCTTCCAGGTGACCTGAGTGAGCCACTCCTTCTGATCTGGCCCTATTTCTTTTTCTTTTTTTTTAAATTGAAATCAGGACCTCGCACTTTCCAAGAAGGCACTGGAACCACTGAGCTACATCCTAGGCCCCGAGGCCCTACTTCTAAATGTAAGACTTTTGGAGGTCATATTTATTTATTTATTTACTTACTTACCTACTTACTGTGGCACTGGAGATTAAACCCAGGGCACTGTGCATACTAGACCAGGACTTTACCACTGAGCCACATCCCCAGCAAGGAGGGAATTTTATATGTGAACCGTAACAAGTGGAAAGAACGAATGATAATTGACTCTTCACATCCAAATGACTGAAGTTGGATTTTGACCTTAAGCCACACACAAAAATCATGCTGAAATAGTTCAAAGATTTAAATGTAAGAGCTAAAATTACAAACTCTTAGCAAAAAAAATACATATATTTGTGACCTTGGAATAGGCCACAGCAGCCAAGCAACTAAAGAAAAAAATAAATAATGGATTACTGTGCATCAAAGGACATCATTGCTGGGTGTTGGCACACACCTGAAATCCTGGCAATTAGGAGGTTGATGTAGGAGGGTTGCCACAAGTCAGCCTGGGATATGTAGTGTGTGTAGGGCCAGTCTCCACTACAAAGGAGACCCTGTCTCAAAAAACAAACAAAACAAAACAGAAAAAATGGTATCAAAACTGTGAAATGACAACATACAGAACTGGATATTTACAAATCATGCATCTGATAAGGTGCTAGAATCCAGAATACATAGGGCTCTCTTTCAAATCAACAATAAAAGACAAAAAACCCACTTTGCAATTGAGGAAATGAGTAGGGCGTGATGGCACGCACCTGTAATCCCAGTTATTTTGGAGGCTGAGGCAAGAGGACCTCAAGTTTGAGGCCAACTTGGGTAACTTGGTGCCATCTTGCCTCAAAATAAATGGGCTGGGGTTTATGTCAGAGAAAGAGCGCTTGCCAAGCATATGCAAGGCTCTAAATTCAATCCCCAGGACTAATAAAAAGCAAAAGTAAAGGATTTGAATAGATGTCTCTAGAAAGATGAAGTAAAAATTGCCCAGCAAGCACTGAAAATATGTTCAATGCCACTAACCACTAGAAAAAGCAACTAAAAACTAGAACAAGATTTGACTTCATATCCAGTGGAATGAATATATTAATTTTTAAAAGAAACAAATAAAATGGAAAATAGGTGACAGCTAAGATATGAAGAAATCAGAAAACTTATGTATTGCTGGTGGGAGTTTAACGTGGTATAGCCAGTTGGATATGGTAGTATATGCCTGTATTCTCAGCATGTGGGCCCTGAGGCAAGAGGATCAACTTGAATTCAAGACCAGCCTGAGCTACACAATGAGTTCAAGGCCAGCCTGAACTCTATAGTGAAATACTATATTGAAAAATCTGAATGAATGAATGAATAGTATAGCCAGTTTAGGAAACAGTTTGGCAGCTTCTTAGGAAGTTAAAGAAGATCACTGTATGACCCAGCAATTCCACTCCTAGTTATATTCCTGAAAGAATTGAAAATACATGTTCAGACAAATATGTGCACAGAGGCATTATTTATAATAGCCAGAATGGAAACAGCCTGTTTTCATCAAGTGATAACTAAGTAAACAAATGTGGTATTTTAGCACAGTGTGACAAATCCTTTTAGCAATAAAAGGATCGAAGTACTAGTAAACTACACAAAAATTATGTTAAGTGAGAGAAACCAGACACAAAGGCCACAGATTGTAGTCATCGTAATAAGAAATGTGCAGGATAGGCTAGTCCCCACAGACAGTGGATCAGTGATTAGCAGAACTGGGGGAAGGCAAGTGGGAGAAACTTCTTCCTGGAATGGACGTTGAGAATGTTCTGGAATTAGAGGGCGGTCATGGCTGCAAAATATCGTGAGCATAGCAGAAAACCTCTGAATTGTAAATTTAAAATGGTGAATTTTATGTTGTGTGAAATTTATCTCAATTTTAAAATGTTTAAAGTAAATTGAATTTTAAAGTAAATCTTCCCCTAAAGAAATCCCTAGGACCAGATGGCTTCAGCGCTGAATTCCACCTAAATTTAAGAAAGAAACAGGACACAAACTCCTCCAGAAAGAAAAAGTGACACTTCTCCCCTCATTTTTGAGGCCAGCATTATACAGACACCAAATCAGACAAAAGATTTGATTATAAAATTATAAGATAAGAAATTAATCCCTAATGAACACAGAGACATAGATATTTAACAAAATTTAGCAAATCCAATATAGCAATGGGGAGAGAGGGAAATGAGGCACAACCAAATCAAGTTTATCTCAGGAATATAAGGTTTATTTACCATTAGAAAATGAGTCCATGTAATTCACCAAACTAATGTAATTTTTAAAACTATACAACCAACTCACTAGAGTTAGAAAAATATTTGACAAAACCCAAAGACCATTCAGCAAACTAGAAATCAAAAGGAAATTTTTAAGTTAATAAAAGATATCTATAATATAATACTTAACGCCTCCCTCCAAATTGGGCATGAGAAGAAATGTTCTCTTATACCACTTCTTTTCAGGATTTTACTGGATGTCCTAGATGTTCAAAATGGATGTAAAAGAAATGAAAGACATACAAGCGGGCACGCACCTGTCATCACAAAACTCTCAGAGGCTGAGGCAGGAGGATTGCAAGATGGAAGCCAACCCAAAGGCACTGGGTTCAATCTCAGTAACCCTCCCCCCCCCCAAAAAAAAAGAAAGAAAGAAAAGAAAAAAGCATACAAGATTGGAAAGGAAACCGTTTTTACTCAAAAGTAAGATGGTCACCTAATCTGGAAGTTGTAAGGAATCTACAAATGTGACCAATACTAATAGGTGAGTCCAGCAGTCACAGGGTCCACAGTCAGTGCACAAGTCAACTGCAGGGCTGTGGAGGTGCCACACCTGCCTGGCAACTGCGTGGTCCTAAGTTAGAGCCCTGGTATGGGAAAAACAAGGCAGCTGCTTTTCAATGTGCCAGCAATAAATAATTTGATAAAGATACAAACATATCATTTATTATAACATCAAAAAGCTTCATTTCTTAGGCAAAACTTAAAATATATGTGAAGAACTATATAGAGAAAGTACATGCTGCTATGGAAATTTTAAGAATGAAATAGGGAAATATATCATGTATAATTGTGGTATAGTTCATGCAGTATACTGAGAGACTCAGTATGGGTATCATGTCAGTTCATCAGAGGTTCAGCTATTTATAGAAGGAAATCTCAATAAAAATGCCAATTGGTTTTTTTAAATGTTATAGAAGTTGATAATCTGACTCAAAATATTACAGGAACTAGAAATGATCTACAATAAACCATGCAATTTTGTAAAAGAAGAATACTTTGTAAAGTTGGAGAACTTACACAATCTGACCTCAAGACCTCTTACAAAGCTACGTAAACAAGACAAGGGTGATGGCATAGACAGATGTCTAGAATATCAGAGTCCAGAAATAGACCAATATTCAGTTAAATTTTTAACAAAAGTCAAGGTCATTTAATGCAGAAACGTGTTCCAAACATGGTAACAGGAACAACTTAGTGTTCATAAGGGGGAAAAAGGAAACCTCAACTTTTCCCTGGCATCTTTTATAGAAATTAACTAAAAATTAACACAGTCCTAAAAGTAAAAAATCTGAAATTCTACCACTTCTAGGAGAAAACTGTTTGTGATCTTGTGTTTGGCAGATGTCTTAGGACACAAAAAGTCTAGATTATAAATAAGAAAAATTAATAAAGCACATTTCATCAAAACATGAATATTTTATTTTTTGAAACAGACTTAATAAAATGAAAAGGCAAGGTGCATACCTGTAATCCTAGTGCTCAGAGGGCTGAGGTCAGAGGATTGCTGTGAATTTGAGGCCAACCTGAACTACATAGTGAGTTCAAGGACAGATTACACGACATAGCAGGATCGTCTCACAAAAAAAAAAAAAAAAAAAATGGTGAGCTGCAGACTGGGAGAAAATATTTGTAAGGTGCACATCTGAAAAAAGAACTTATACTTAGAAGACATAAAGTATATAATAAGGCAATACTGGGGATGTAGCTCAGTGGTGCTGTGCCTGCCTGGCAAGTGCAAAGTCCTGAGTTCAATTCCTGGTACTGGAAAAATAAATTTAAAGATAAGGCAAATAACTTGATTTTTTTACATGGATAAATGTTTGAGCAGACAGATCACAGAGATCCATACCACATAAGCATACAAGATGCTCAGTGTCATTAGCTGCTAGGGAAATGGAAATTATAACCATAAGGAGACACTACAACACATCCAATAGAGTGGCTAAAATTAACACATGTTGGAGAGGATGTGACAGTTTGGGCATGTAAAATGACACAGCCCTTTAGTGGTAAGGTAAGTACATATCGCTACAGATTTACTCAACGCACATATATTGTGGAAGGAAACGAACATTTATGGACCGTGTAGCCAATATATGCCAAACCTTTCCATATATTACCTCTCCTTCGTGACAAAAAATCGAAAGGTCCCAAGGTTCAGGGATCTCAGCCAAGCTGAAAGCGTGTATTCAACAATCTTCAGCCTCAGTTCCACTTCCATCTGTGTCACTTGCTGTATCACTGGGCATGCTACCTAAAACTCCTGGAGCCTCGGTTTCCTCATCTGTATAAATGAACAATAACAGCAATGATGCAGTTTTGCTAAGAGAAGTAAACGGGAGCAGGCAGGCACAGACAATTCTTAGCACTTCGCTAGGTGCACAATGAAGCCCAGAGAAATATTTGTAAAGAAACTGGCGGAGAGGCTAGATCAAAGCCTTCCAGGATTCCCATCGGACTGGTTTCCTGATTGTAAAGGAAGTAGGAGGCCATAGGGTCTGCACCCAGAGAGGCTCCAGAAACCTCCTAGGCTGGCAGTGCCCGTGGGTTCATGCCCTTTATGGCGTGCAGGCATCTATGATAGCAATAGCAAGGACTCATTCTGCTTTCGTGGCTTTTGATGGTTCATAAACTACTTTTGTACGCACCATCTTATGAGGAAGGCCCTGTTGTGATGCCATTTTACAGATGAAGAAACTGAGGGTGTGAGGGGAGGTTTTGTGGCCAGTGAGGAAGGACTGAAGCCCAGTGACCTGGACTTCCGTTTCCCAGACTTGGACTTCCGGGCAGCCGAGGGCCGTCCCGTAGATCCCCGCGTGCTCCTCCTGAGCCTTTGCGCATGGCAGTCGCAGGTGCAGGAGGAGGCCTGGTGGGCCTGGCCCAGGGGCAGAGCTTGGTGCTCACACGGCAGTGGTGCTCTCCAACCGTCCTGACCGAGTCCCGGGCTCACATGTTCCCACAAAGCCAGCTGTCTGCAGGGCTGTCCTCCGGAGTCCCCGGTGTAGGAAGGAGGAAGTCAGCCGAGCCCCCAGGAGAGTTTCCATATATACAGTTAGGAACAGGCCAAGTAAGTCTGAGCAGAAGGAAGCAGGATTTCCTGGCGGCCTGCGGCAGCGGCTAGGAGAGGAAAGGACACCTTGTCGTAGGTGCTGTGGGCGCATGTCTTCGTTCGGGTTCGATTGACACAGGCGAGTGAAGATGGGAAATCATCGGACATGCTCCAGGAAGACATCACCGAAGCATAATGTGCTGTGCTGTGCACGGGTTGTTCTTCAGTTTTGTGCACAGGGAACCAAAGTCTGGAGCATCTACTGCTGAGTTACATCACTATACCCTTTAAAATTTTATTTTGAGAGGGTTTCATGATAAAGTCCACACTGCCTTGAGTTTGCAGTCCTCCTACCTCAGCCGCATGAGTCAGTTGACCTGGAGGCCTCCTCCACCGGAATGTCTCCTCCTCGCTCGCATCGCATCCTGTCCCGGAGAAACACATGTCCAGAGACGCCTGTGCGGGTCCTGAAAGCTGCGGGAAGCTCCCCAGGTGACCGCAGCTTCCTCCAACACAGTTTAACATTCCTCCGCGGTAGGACCCGGATGGAGGGTTTGGGGATTTAATTCTCTCCAGGGAGGGTTGACATAGCATTTCCATCCTCCACTCATTTTCAAGGGCTGGTCATTTCCTGGGACCATTTCATTCATGTTAAACTGTTCTCATCTCGATGCAAATGGGAAGCTCTGAGAATGCAGTGGGTCTCTCCACTCTCTCTGGGCTATTTTTAACCTACATGCTCAATAAATATTAGTCTACAAGCAGCTATAAACCTGTGCACCAAATACAGACTAATTATAGATCACAAAAACCATTAAAATGCAAGAAGTTATAAAAATTAAAGTGGGATGTTTCAGTATTCCTCTTTCATAATTAGCCAGTATTAGTCATAAAAAAGAGTCATAATGGATTTAATAATACAATTAAGGTGCTCATTAAAACACTCATTTAGGGCCAGGGATTTAGCACACTGGCACCATGCCTGCCCTGCAAGTGCCAGTGTCCTGAGTTTGATCCCAGATACCACAAAAACAAAACAAAACAAATTCCAGAACTGCTGGGCATAGTGGCACACTTCTGTCAACCCAGCACTCAAGAAGGGAAGGCAGGGCCAGGGATTTAGCTCAGTGGTTCCGGCGCCTGTCTTGCAAGCACAAGGGCCGGGTTCGATCCCCAGTAACCACATACAATACTGGGCATGGAGAATCACACCCAGAAGCAGTCAGTACTACTTACCACAATGCCGGGCGTGTGGCTCACGCTTGTAATCCCAGTACTTGGGAGGCAGAGGCAGGAGGATTGCTGTGATGTGAGTTGGAGGCTGAGCTCAGGGCCAGCCTGAACTACCAAGAGAGACCCTGTCTCAAAAAAAAAAAAAAAAAAAAAAAAAAAAAAAACAGAAGGCAGAGGCAGGAGGATCACTGCAACTTCGAGGCCAGCCTGGGCTACACAGTGGGTTCAAGGCCAGTCTGAACTACATAGTAAAACCTTGTCTGGGTAAAACAAAACAAACCAAAAAACTTAAAAGTTGAGATTTAGTGGAGCATGTTCTCTGATATGACTCAATGAAAATGGTTCCCAAAATTCAAATTACAGTCATCCCTTGGTGTTCTGAGCAGATTCATTCTAGGATCCTCCACAGATAACCAAATCTGTGGAGGATCAAGTTTCTATGCAAATGTAGTATTTGCATATTGCTTATGCACATCTTCTTGTGGACTTTAAATCATCTCTAGATTACTTACTACACAATTGCTGTGTACATAGTTGCTATATTGTATTTTATTTTTTTCAGTACGGGAATCAAACTCAGGATCTTACACTTGCCTGGCAGGTGCAGCACTGCTAAGCTACATGCTCAGCCCACTATATTGCATTTTTAGAGAATAATGATAAAGAAATTTGCATATGAGCTGGGATTTAGTTCAAGTAGTACTGGGCCTACCTCAGAAGCCTAAGGGCTCAAGTTCAATCCCTGATAGTGCAAAAAACAAAAAGAAACAAAAACAAACAAGTTTGTATGTGTTCAGTATAGACCCACTATTTTTCAAATATTTCAATCCTTGATTGCTTGAATCCAAGAATGCAGAACACACAGATACAAAGAGCCAACTATATAAAGAAGTGAAGGGCAAGGGATTTAGCTCAGTGGTTACAGCGTCTGCCTGACAAGTGCAAGGTGCTGAGTTTGATCCTCAGTGTCACATACCACAATGCTGGGCATGGTGGCTCATGCCTGTCATCCCAGCATTCGGGAGGCAGAAGCAGGAGGATAGCTGTGAGTTCGAGGCTAGCCTGGGCTACATAGTGAGGCTCAGGGCCAGCTAGAACTATAAGTGAGACTCTGTCTCAAAAAAAAAAAATGAAGTTAACAAACATATTTAACTCTCAGAAATCAACTAAAATAAAAAGTTAAGTGAAGACAACGAAAAAGAATCTTTTCATTGATTGATTCATTCACTCAGCATGCTTGTACTGAGAGTTCAGTGAGCTTGGGACCATGACAGGTGAAGAAATGCACGCCCTGTCCTCAGAGAGGAAGTGGGTGAGTGGCCCTGTGTAACAGAGCAGGGTGGCATGTGCGCCCAGACCGCGGGCTCCGGGTGAGGGGAGGCCCGCAGGGGTGAGGGAGTGGGGTGGGCTCGAGCTGGGCTTAGCCCGAATGGCACCTATGCGTCGCTTTTCACATTCCTGGGGCAGCAACGACAGCAGCCTTAGCTAGGTGTCCAGTCGCTTCGCTCGCAGCTACTGGAACAGAGTGTGTGTCACTCCGTGGCCCTTCACGTGTCCAGTCACTGACTTGCTTGCTGTCTGCATGCTGAGAACATGAGAGTCTTGGCGACCATGACCTCAAGGAGCAAGCAGGTGGCTCCAGCGTGCACGCGATGAGCAAGCTGGAGCCTCTTCCTCCCCAGCAGTGTGAGCACCAGGGACTCCTGCGAGGGATTCCTGTGAGGCGGGTGACGGCCAGGCTCCGGGAGAACACTCGGGCAGGGGTGACTCCGCGTTCTCGCCCCCAGCAGTGAGCCTGCACACTCGGTCGCGGGTCCTTCACCGACTCCTCACAGCTCCCCGCAGGGTGGCTCACGCTGTCCCATTTTCAGGGGGGCAAGCGCCAGCTCAGGGCTTCGGTGACTGGCCCAGGATCACCAGTGGCTTCTTTCTGTCTGCTCCGCCCCTCCGGGATGCCCAGCAGGCGAGGCTTAGGTTTGGTGGTGACGACAGGCAGCTGTGAAGGCCGCGAGGACGATGGTGCAGGAGAGCACGAGGAGCATCCAGGTGGCTGCTGACACTGGGAGTCCCTGGGTCGGAGAGGACACTTGAGTCCGACGTCACTTCACACTTGGGCAGAACATGGTCCTAGGAAGATGGGGACACTTGAGGACCACACAAGAGCTGGCCAGAGTCCTCCCACCCTAGGGCACGTCCATTCAGAAAGAGGGAGAATGTGGCAAAAAGACCATTAGTGCGAGTGACAATGCCTGTCCTACCTATCCTGGAGCAGCTGTGGCCTCTGGATGGTGACAGTGCACTCAGCAAGTCGTTGGAGGTTGAAGTACCAAGCACTACGACTGTAGATATTGCGACTCCACCTCTGCTTGCTATTGCTACAGCAAAGACTTAACTTGCTTATGCAGAAATTGAATTGGAAGCTGAATTTCCTTCTAGGCTGCAAGTGAGTTCTCCAAGATCAGGTCTGTGGGAACCAGATGAGATCCGTTCCTAATGAGGGTCTGTGGAAGATCAACAAACAGTTCTATCAAATTAGCTGGCCCGGCAGACACGAGGGAGAGGATTTTTTCCTGCACCTGCAGCCTGCCAGCCCTCCTCTCTTGGAAATCAGATTAGAGATGAGCAGGGCCAGGGAGCGGACTGAACTAACACGATTATCAGACCCAGCTTGTGCGTCTCAGCCCAGAAGCTGGCAGGGAGGAGGAGAGAGCAGAAGGGAAGCCAGGGCCTCTCTGGGGAAATGACAAATCCAGGAAAGCGGACAGGACAAGGCCACCCCTGCCTTGCTGTGGGGCCCATGCTGGGCTTAGTGGCTCATCTCCATTGGTGTCTGAGCACCAGTTCCATGGCTGCCAGCCCACCCTGGGATCACACTGGCACCCCCTGGATAGCTGTGACACCACCCTGGTCTCAGTCTCCCTAGTGATGGGGTGCCAGTTCCTGTCAAGGCCTCCACGTCACCACTGACTCAAAGGCAGCTGACTATACTTATCCAAGATTGTTGTCTTTGATTCGTTGGTGAGATTTAAGACCCCGTGGCAGGCACTGAGCTCAGTGTCCACCCACCATTGCCCTCTCTGAGGAGCACCTTCATCTTCCAGCTGGGTTCTGATTAACCACTAGTTAATCACTAGCCTGGCCCCATGCCTTGTGCCCTAACAGCCTCAGGAGTTGTAGGCTGTCCTAGCCACAGTGGTCCAGGCAGGGCCACCATTCAACTGTCCATAAGGGACTGCAGGAAGCTTTCTCCTCCTTGTCCCCTGATGGAAATAAGGCAGTGGGCTGTCCTGGCTGACTGTGATGGCTGCAGAACCAAGAGCTAAATCCTACAGAGAGAGGCCTGATAAACCTTAATGCCGCTGTGTCGTGGAACTTTCCTCTTCCGTTGCTGGCCAATAAGTCGCCATCATTTCATGTAGTTTGGGTTGGATGGTGTGTCACTTCTGCCACCCATCCCTTATGGGCCAAGACTTCTTTCAGGCATCAAAGTGCTTGGATTCCTTGCTGGGAAATGGCTTCTGTCACTTCCACCCTGTTACTGCGTCACACCCTGTCCGAGCCGCCAGGGGATGTACCCACCCTGCTCCCACAGGAAGGGGACAGAATCTGTTTGGAGAGTGCTCTGATTTCCCACCATGCCAGCGAGCCAAGCAGGATGTGATTTCCTAGGCTGTACCGTGGGAACCCCGGCGCAGAAAACGCTGTGAGTTCCAACATCCCCACTGGCTAGTGAGCTACTGCATTTGCCTGTTGGCTGCTGTAGCTTCACATGGACTTTGATCATCTGCATCCAAGACAGCAAACTCGCATCCATCTCTGCCTCTCAGACTATCATATCCACCTCTTCTTCCCAGCACCTGACACTGTCTGGAACAAATAGAATTTCAGTCCAGTCCAGCCTGGACTACATAGTGAGTTCAAGGTCAGCCTGTGCTACACAGTGAAACTGTCTCCAAAAAAAAAAATTACTGACTTCATGTACCATGATGTGGACCCATTTACCATTTCTTCAAACTCATGATTGTATGGGTATTTTGGGCTGTCGGTTTGGAAGAGCAGGTTAGGCTTTTGAGATTCAGCAAATATCTACTAGGTACTGTCTATATGTTAGGTACAGAGCTAGGAGTTTCTATCTATCTATCTATCTATCTTTCTATCTAGGAAGTAGGCAAGTAATTAGTGTAATGTTAGACAATAAATGAAGATCATATATATAATATATAAAAATATCTATATGAATAGATATATATCAATACATACACATGTATATGTATGTATCTATATATGTATAGATACATACATCTATGTATATCTATATCTATCTAGATAGATAGATATCTAGATAGATAGATAAATATAGATAGGGCCTGAGACATCTCTTTCAGGGAATTGTTTTGTATTTTGGAAAAGTCAACCATCTGAGAGCAAGTTCAAGGCTCTCACATCACCGTGGGCCCAGAGGAATAGTTTCTTCATCTATATATATTAAATATTTATATATATTAAATATATAAAATATACAATATAATAAATATATTTAAATATATTAAACACATCTATGATCTTCATTTATTGCCTAACATTACACTAATTAATTGCCTACTTCCTAGATAGAAAGTGAGGCTCGGGGAGGTTTTGTAACATTTTAACATCACACAGCTAATACTGGCAAAGTCAGGAAGGAAACGTCTCTTTTGGTACTGGGGCTTGAACTAGGACCTCAGTTATACCAGGGAAATGTTGTACCACTGGGTTACACTGCCAGCCTGGTATAGGTCTCTTCCAGTTGCACTGCTGATGACACACCTCTGGTCAGGCAGCAGGACCTCAGAGGCGTTGAATGTCCCTCCAGCCGATGTGAGAAAAGTCTCAGCCGCAGGCTGGCAGCTAAGGGTGTGGTCTGATGGCAGCAGAGGTAGCCTGTCAGCTCTCCTGGGAGCCAGTTTTGGGTCAGCTCCAGGGGCCTTTTGGCCAGTGCTGGGTAACCAAGCCTGAGGACCATGAGGCAAGTGGCCACTTGAGGGCAATGGCCTGTGGGCAGGGTCAAGGTGGGTGAACCTCACCCAGTTCCTGTACGAAACCAGAAGCATAAAGAGGAAGCGCCCAAGGGCCACCCACATGAACATTCTCTCCCCTGCTTTTCAGCTTTCTTGTTAAACATCTTTATGGAGACATAGTCTGTATACTATGAAATTAACTCATCTAAAGTACATGATTTGATGATTTTAGTATATTCACTGAGCCGCACAACCGTCGCGGCAGTCTTAAGTTTGGAACATTTTTGTTACCCCAAACAAACCAGCTGTCGGTCAGCAGTCACTTGAATTTCCCTTCCCACAAACCTCCCTTCCTCCTGCAGGCAAACCGGTCTACTTTCTCTTTCTATACATTTGCCTCATTGGTCCTTTCGTAGAAATAAGTCACACAACCTAATGTAGTCTTTTGTGACTGGTTTCTTTCACTTACCATGTTTTCCAAGTTTATTTACACTGTAGCATAGTTTCTTTTTATGGCTGAATAACCCCCCATTGTACGGATATGTCATATTTTACATATCCCTTCATCAGATGATAGACCTTTGTGGTGGTGTCCATCTTCTGAGCATTTTGAATAATTCTGCTATGAATATGCATCTATAATTTTTTTTGTGATCTTCTGTTGATTTATATATTCTCCTGTCTTTACATAGGTAATACTTCTCATATACGGAGTAATATAGATCTTTTTTTTTTTTTTTTTTTTTTTTTTTTTTTTTTTTTTTTTTGAGACAGGGTCTCGCTGACCCTGAGCTCAGCCTCCAACTCACATCACAGCAATCCTCCTGCCTCTGCCTCCCGAGTGCTGGGATTACAGGCGTGAGCCACCACGCCCGGCACTGTGGTATGTGGTACTGGTTGCTGCTGGGGTGAGTCTCCACACCCAGCATGGTATGTGGTTACCAGGGAATCGAACCCGGGTCCTTGCTCTTGCAAGACAGGCGCCGGAACCACTGAGCTAACTCCCCGGCCCCTGGAACCACTGAGCTAAATCCCCGGCCCATGACAGACTTTTCTTAAAGCGCGAGCCAAGCCTGCTCCATGGGCCACAGCTGAGAGAGACCCGACAGAGAGTGTTCGGAGGTCTCAG
>PVIR01033131.1:0-18108 GCA_004026965.1 Petromus typicus | reverse complement strand
AAGCTGGTTAGCCTATCTAATCTGAGGGTGAAACATAAAAGCATTTCAAAATGACAGCATATAAATAATTAAATTATACATTCAGCTCACCGTTGTAATTTCTGTCCAGAGTACCACCTGATTGGGTGACAGCTAAAATGCAAACATTGCATGAGTGACGCCAATACTAAAAATTATTGGTTAGTTTTAGGAAATTCACAAGTAATGGTACATTATTTATTTTTATTTATCAAGTCTGCCAACCCAAGTGCCACCTCCATATAAGTTAAGAGAGAGCTGCTCCTTAAAGCAAGACAGTTAGTATTCTGAAACGTTGTGCTCGAAGTTCCAGGACCTTCCAGCAGCAGCAATATTTCAATAAACTGACATGTAAATTAACTATACAAATGTACATATTGTTTCCTTAGGCATGTTTCTACAAACTTCTCAAAGCATTTCAATAATTTATTTTGTCACAACATGGCAATTTGTATACTGAAAAACACGACAGCAGTATGAAGAAAAACACATTTCAAATAATTCCAAGTGAGCTTTCAAAATACTCCCATTTACGTAAGAGTCAGTGAACATACTTTAAAATGTTTTCATGTTATTTACCTAAATATTCTCTTACAAATGAAATATAAATCAACCTGTAAGTTACAGAATAGCTCTGCAGAATCCTTTGATGAAAAGAAACATCCAGAAAACACTTGCAAGGTCACTTCATTCAGTTGCAAGACTCTTGTTCAGCTCACTTTGCACAATGATTTTAGTCAAGTAGAAATATTCTGACAATCTCGTCAGAAAATAGCAAATACTCTCTGTCCTTTCATTTATTCACTCATTACCTCTCTAAAAAGAGAATGGGTAGTTACTAGAATTTTGTACAGCTAGTGTTCCAAGAGTGTTTTTAAAGCAAAACTATAAGAGGAAAGTAAAAACAAGTCAAAGTTAATTGTGACAGCCAGGAAAAAGATGCATAAATCAATGTGAGGACATGAGTTCATCTGCTTCTCACTTGCTGTAACCTGGGAGAGGAGCACCCTGCCGCGCGAGACTTTGGACACAGACTTGTCATCTCTGAGCGTCCTACAGTACACAAGGAAACCCCAGATCTCTTTACCTCCCTCTCTCATTGTCATATTTACACCTCCTAACCAGTTCTCTTATGTATTCTTTTTATGTTCTTGCTTTTCTTCTCTGCTTTACAGAGTGTGTGTACGCACAGGACAACTAGACAGGCTTAAAACTCTATACAGAAACAAAGGGTCTGCAAAACAGAGGCACCAATACTTGTCCATGAATTGCTGTTTTCCCTCAACTATTTCAACATCGATTATTGTGATTCTCAGAAACACTCTGCTCCAAAGCAAATGTAACCCCTTTCACAAAGCATGTCCTAAAAAAATGTTAAGATATTTTGTTTAAGAGTGAAAACAAAAAGAAATAAGCACTCTCTTATGCAAAAGAATGAGGTAGAAAGTTGTTTAGTAAGAGGCAGGGAATACCTTCAAACCCAGACAGGTCTGTGAAGGTAGAGGACAGGAAGGGCAGCAATGCAGACAGCAATTCGAGTGGGGCCTCTGACTTTCCAACACTCAAGACCCCATAGACACTCAGCTAATACCAGTAAAGACACTTCTAATCCTCTGCCACACTTCTGAAAATGCCCTTTGCCAAGGCCCAGTATCCCCAAACTGTAATATAAAGTATATCTCTAATTGAAAGTTAATCCCTGGATTAAATACCTGCTCCAAATTTATATATTTCTGCACAGATGACTGTTGCTATATTATTTTTTAGACATTTATATAACTGAAAACTCTTTGTTGCTATTATTGTTGTTATTGTTGTTACTTGTGTGGGGTTTTGTTTTGTTTTTGAGACAGAGCCTCATCGTGTAGTTTAGGCTGGACTTGAACTCACTTTGTAGTCCAGGTGTGCCTGGAACTGGTGGTATCCTCCTGCCTCTGCCTCAGTGCTGGGATTACAGGTGTGCAGCACCATGCCCATATTATGCAGGTCAAAATCCCACAACTATACCCTTTTTTTTTAATTGAAATCTTTATTGGTACATTCATATATACATTATGATTGCATTCAACAATGAGAATTTGTACCAGTATATGACACAACTTAATTCTCATTTTTTCCCAAACCCTGCCCGCCCTCCCACCCCCACCCCCCATATACATAAACTTTGTTTCCATCCTTTTTATTATAATCTCATTATTTTCCCCCCTTCACTCCATTACACTTTGAGTGTTTTCTATTTCACAATATATAACATACATTCTAGATCTTAATCATAGTCATTATAGTCATGATTACTAAAAAAGATTAAAAATATTTGAGGCCAGGGATTTAGCTCAGTGGTTACAGCACATGTCTTGCATGCTCGAGGACCCGGGTTCAATCCCCTAGTAACTACATTAGATACTGGGCATGGAGACTCATGCTCAGCAGCAATCAGCACCACATACCACAGTACCAGGCGTGGTGGTTCATACCTGTAATCCCAGCTCTCGGGAGGCAGAGGCAGGAGGATTGCTGTGATATGAGTTTGAGGCTGAGCTCAGGGCCAGCCTGAACTACAAAGGGAGACCCTGTCTCAAAAAAAAATAAATAAATAAATAATAAAAAATCGAAACAACTCCAATTTTCCATATTTCATAGTTAAGTTGATAAGGTAACTGTTGATAATTCTTTTATTATTCTTGTTACTTATTTTTATGCCTAATAAAAAGGACATGGATGATCACATATGAATTTTACATCACGGTCTGAGGCAAGGTTACTTTTTGAGCCATGTGCACACAAATAGGTTAAACACATGAAGTTTAAAAATGTAGCTCCCATTCCTTAAATTGAAATATAAATAGAAACTGGAAACACCTAGGAGTAGATTGAGATGGTTCAGGGAGAAATGAGATAGTGAAAAGAATGGAAAGTGAAAAATTGGGAGTGTGCAAAAGGAAACAAATACGAAATATCGATACAACTGATAGCCGGTGGGGTTGACTTTCCCCCTTGTGTTCCCCTTGCCTCTTCCTCCAAACATCCTTTGACTCTTTATTTGGGAAGGGAAAGAACATTCACGACCAACAACAATGTTGTAATGATAGGAAATGCAGGATTAAGATGCATTAAAAAATACCTTTAACCAGCACTAAAAAGCCGCTGAGGGTTGGGGTGAAGGGTAGTTACCTAGCTCTAGGTTTTATTTAGTGACAGTTCCACTTTTTCACTCACTGCCTGCAAATCAGCATTTTTAGTGGACAAAGGGCTCAGCAGCGGCCTCATGATTGCTTCTTTTCAAATGGTAATGGCTATCCTAACTCCTCTGCCAGGTTTTTCTTACCAGAGCACAAATTGCAGTTTACAAGGCTCTGAGGGGGAAAAAAAATCTTAGCTGAATATCTTTTTTTTTTATTCGACAAACTGACATGTAAATTACCCTTTAAGTGCTCCACTCTAGGGCTCTGATCATCTCCTAATTGTCACAGTCAATTGTAGCCAACAGTCTCTTCAATCCCAAGCGCTTTGACAACAAGCACAAGGATCAAAGCAGAATCAGCTCCCTGCAATATCCTTCTGTTTAGGATGCTACAAAACGCCTGCAAAAGAAAGGTGTGAGGGCATCGCTGTAGAGGAAACTGAGAGTAGCAACCATTACAATAGTCATTTTCTCCAGCTCTGAAATTATGCTGTATGAACTACTGTGATCTTTAATCACATGTACAGAGCAAATATATAAACCTCCTGGGCAATTAATATGCTCTTAAGATTATACTAATAATGGAGCTTTACAAACAAGGCTGTCTCCATGGCTTAGGAAAACTATGACGCAGTCATAGGATAACAATCATTTCATAGCAGCTTGAGCACTGGAAATCATCAGATATTCTCCATGTCTGAGCATAAATTCCAAAGCACACTCTATTACTTGGTTTGGTACGAGGACTCACTGCTCCTCCCAACTACATAGCCCATTGAAAATTAATGTGGTTCTTTTTCACATGAACCTAGAAATGCCCACAAGAAATGTGGTTCCAAACAAAATCAAATAAATTTAAAATGTGTCCCAAACAACCAATTTGAGAAAAATGATCTTTCTCTTATCAAGTAAAATAGGAAAGGATCACTAAATAACAAAATATCTCAATTCTTTCTGACTAGTATACAGCCATTACATTATACAAGCTTTTCTAAGAGTATAGTTGCACTTCAATGTCAAAAATATAGAATACCAGTCTATTAATCATGATGGTATAATTACTCAACAGAGATAAAACTAATAATAAATCTATGTAAAAGGCCAACTTTTAAATTAGTCTAAATGTTGTCAGAAAAATAACAAATGAAAGGACATCAAAGTTGCTCATGACTCTCCTGAATAGCTTTTCTCACTTCACCCAGGTATCATGCACATAGTCGGGTCACATGGAGGTGGGGGAAGCTGACAGACTTCCTGTGCTAAAGAGCTGAGACAGCCAGTAGCACACAGCAAACACCATAGGTCCATTCTTGACAAGTTCACTCACATCACACAAGTTTTCGATCCTTCCTTCAATTTCACCTTGAATTCTCAGGTTTGATTGAAGAGCTTCACAGAAGGGTCTATTACAGATTGAGGAATGATCCATTTGACATCTGAAGCTCCAAAGAGCTACTTGTGAGGAATCTTTGAGTGCATTTATCTCATGTGTAAAGGCCTTTTACAAAATCAATATGGGTATTTTTCAGTTTGACAAGTCAACATGAAATATCACATAATAATAGAAAAAGAGTTGTACATCTAAGCACACAATGCATTTATCTATGACAAAGCTTACAGTTATTACTCATGGATATCCCTGAGTTTGTTTAATCTGAATTTATCCTTATCACTGGCTAAAGAGCATAGAAGATATAACTTGGTAGGTACTATTTATCTAGCTGCTACCTCTAGATAGACAGACAGACAGATGATATATAGATAGATAGAGAGATAGAGAGATAGAGAGATAGATAGATGGATGGATGGATGGATAGATAGATATAGATAGATAGATAGATAGATAGATAGATAGATAGATAGATAGACAGATAGCTATTCCAGGCTGGCCTTGAACTTACTATATAGTCCTGGATGGCCTCAAACTCACAGAAGTTCTCATGCCAGAGCTGGGAATGGTGATGAATACATATAATCCAGGCTCTATTCTGTTCTAAATAATCTCATTCTAGATCTTCTGATGAAGGCAGGAATCATGGCATTTGCTTCTCATTCTGAATGTGATACAATAAGTGGGAAGAAAATAGTTTTTAAAAAGGAGAAAAACCTAACAAAGGAAAAGTATGCATGTTTTAATTAGCTGGTCAAGCATGGTAACATGGTCAGCCATGAGTGGCAAGCATTTCTCCAATCCCTATTACCTACTATAACAAGTACTGGCAAAATAATTGACATATTTGTGTTGAAACACTTTGCATGAATTTCAAGTTCATTTTACCAGCTGTATAAGCTTGAGGAATATTATTTAAATTCTCTAAACCTCTGGGTTATTTTGAAATGAGGTTAATTGTAAGAGTTACCTTATACTGCTTTGTGAAATCTAAGATGATGCAGAAAGAATGTGGCACACAGAAAAAAAATGTAATTGCTTGTAATCATTTGTGAAATTACATAGTTCCTAAGGCTCTAACCTAGTGTCCTTTATCCAGTTGCCTGTACCTTTCCCACATTGCTTAATATCCTCAGATTGACAATTCTACTCAGAGTACACTCACTGAATCCACTCTGATCCTAATACAAGAGGACAACTCTCTCTCTCTAAGAACTAACTCCTCTGGTCAGGTAGGCCATCCTCTCAGCCAAGTAGGAGAAGGCAAGTGGGAATGTGAGAAAGGAAAAGAACTCGCATCAAGCAGCCATTCACCTAATCCGTTCAATTAATGAGTGAGGTGAGACACATAGAAAAATGTCACATATGGTTTTCCTTGATATGGCAATATGTCACAATTAACAACAGAATTATCTCTCTGTTCTCCACTGTAGAAAGGATATTAAAGCAAACAAACAGAAAACATCAGGAGCAGCTCAGATGTAGTTAAACAGCTCTCTGACCTTGTTCATTCCTCTCCATCACATTTTCCTGCAGCCCATCACTACCTAAGCAGTATTACCAGCATCTGTGCTTGATTTTCTGTGCTTGGACCAACTAATTTGTAGATGACTTGGAACATATTTTTAATTTTATGTTAACGCAGGCCACTACTCAAAATAAACCCAGAGTAAGCAAAACCTATGAGTTCAGAGACATGAAAATGCAAATTAATAATAAAGTAGGAAAACGCCATCATACAATATAACTGAAATCTGAAAACTCTTACCATATATCCCAAATTCCAACAACTAGATATAAATGACTTTCTGTTTAATTAAATCAACCAATATGTATCAAGAACTTAATATATGCAATATTGCTAATTTTTAGCTATCTCATTATTCTCCTCCATTATTAAAATTAAGCTTCAGATTTTATTTCAAAGAAACATGAAAAATAATGTATTTTATGCTAATGTAGAGTTATAAATACAAATCAGAAAAATTTCCTACTTAAAGAAGTTCATTTCCTTAAAATTTTTGTTTTATGCGATTTGGACTCAAAATTTACTCCCACTGTAAAGAACCGAGTTTACAAATGATCATTGAGTTCCTAGATTGACACATAAAAGCCAATTTAATGCAAAATGTACTGAAGTATTTAATGTAAAATGTACTAAAGGCAACTCTCAAGCAATTCTACATCATGAAGTCCATCAATTTAACCCTATGAAGTCAGAAGATATTATTAACTGTTGAATTTCCAAAGTTTGTGATATATCAAGTGAAAGATGTGGTAGGAAGGAGGACTGTTAGAGTTTTGGTGATGGCCTCATTATTGGCATGATGTCAACATCATCATTAGCATACCAGACCCAATAGGCATTGCTTTTTGTTTGATGCCTTCTGCTTCCTCTCTGCTTGGGTTGAGTGCTTGTCTAGAATAAATGAGACCCTGTGTTCTTTCCTCTGAACCACACACACAAAAAAGATGAAAACCCGTGAATGAAATCTGCTTTTTAGGTATTTCCGGTATACCATTAAGTACATGAAGTATTATTTCACTGTTCAGTTAATAAAAATTCTCAGTATAGTAATTCATTCTTACCACTTACTCATACTCCTAAGTTGTACACAGGACTCAAACAGTTTGTGATCCATCTAAATGACTTCTGGCTTCATCCAGTTGGAGTCACAAAATGTAAATACACTAATTTAAAATTAAATTTGTAAGGGCTACAGAGGAGCAGAAAATGGAGAGATGTCATTTAATAAGTACAGAACTTCAGTTTTGCAAGGAGAGAAAATTCTAGAAATTTATTTCACAGTAATGTGAATATGTACAGTACTTAACACTAGTGAAGTATACACTAGAAAATTCTTAAGGTAGTGTTATTTTTATCATGTTAGTTTTTGATAAAATAATGTAATTAAGCTTCTTAACATGCATTGACTCCATAATAAATAATCCTGGACCAGCTGAAAAAAAATTAAAGGAACTTATATATTAAGATTGGAAAACCCAAGTATCTGTCAACTGGAGACTGGATAAAAAAGCTGTGGTTCTTCTACAGGATGGAGTATTACTCTGCCATAAAAATGATAGGTTTAAATCATTTCTACTTAAATGGACATACCTTGAGGATATCCTCATAAGTGAAATAAATAGGTCACAGATAGGTACATACCACATCTTTTCTCTGGTATGAGAAAATAAAGTTGTAAATGAGTCCTAGAATTGTATGTTATATATTGTGAAACAGAAAATGCTCAAAGTAAAATAGGGTGAAGGGGGAAAAATAATGAGATTATAACAAAAAAGTAAGGAAACAAATTTTATGTATATGGGGGGGTGATAGGGTGGGTAGGGCTATGGGAAAAAATGAGAATTAAGTTGTGTCTTATACTGGTATAAATCCTCATTATGAAGTGCAATCGTGATGCATGTATGTAATGTACCAATAAAGATTTAAAAAAACATTCTAAACACAGAATCCTATATTTTAGTTCTAATGGTTTTTATTCTATGGAGACTACGACTTTGGAAACTAATGAATTCTAAATGGAAAAACTGTACAAGGCAAAAAGTGCACATGAAATCACAATTCAAAATTACGTGAATTCAAGAAAGTCAAGTTACAGAATTTCACTTCTCTTCTGAAAGATTCAAATGGTGAAACAAAAGCAAACCACTCCTTCCAGGTGCTTTGTTCTGAGGTTCATTGTTACCATCTAGAATCTCAGAATTCACCAAACATTCTACGGACCAACCAAAGGTTGAAGCTCATTGGGACAAAAATACTTGAAAACAAACCAGACTAATTTTCAGTGGTTTCTTCATTTTCGTAACAGTAGTTCCACAGTAGTTTACCACTCACTTTCTTTGGGATTGAAGAGTTTTTGTTTCTAACATTTTACTTTAATTAATTTCTTTACTGGTTTTTTAAGTTATGTTACAAAATGAAGATCTTTTTGGATTCAGGGTTATACTGTTCTCTTTGAATAAGTTAAGCAAATTTGTATTTGTCCCAAAGAAGGTAAGAAATGGAAACTTTTTTAAAAAACTGCACAGAAATGATACCCAACGTTAATGTGAGTAGCTTGCTCTACTCATGTCTTTACTTCATAACCTTGACTCATAGAGGATGAAATCAATGAACATCAAAAATAAACAATATTCTTTCTAGTGTAAGAACTCAAGGCTAAACTGATACAAAAATTAATGGGAATGGTACATTGATTCAAAAATGTATTTTTCCCCACATACATTTTCTACTTTAATCATGTTATGATTTATTCATTTGTTTAATATGTATCTTAACCTAGATTTTTAGATTCAGTTTACAAAAACCTTAAAGGCTGGTATAAGTTTGAAGTTTATCGTAGTACTTTTTTTTTTTTTTTTTTTTTTTTTGGCTTTTTGGCTTTTTGGCTTTTTGAGACAGGGTCTTGCTCTGTAGTTGAGGCTTGCCCTGAGCTCAGCCTCAAACTCATATCGCAGCAATTCTCCTGCCTCTGTCTCCCAAATGCTGGGATTATAGGCGTGAGCCACCACTCCCGGCACTGTGGTATGTGGTGCTGATTGCCGCTGGGCATGAGTACCCACGCCCAGTGCTGTATGTGGTTACCAAGGATCGAATCCAGGTCCTTGCGCTTGCAAGACAGGCGCCGGAACCACTGAGCTAAATCCCCGACCCTGTAGTAGTACTATTTTTAATAAGAAGAAGTACCAATGATCAACAAAGCTCAGGCATATACACCATATACAATAATTCTCTGAGATGAAAATTGCTGTGTTCTTAACCAGTCCTCCTGCATCTTGATAAACCGCCATTAGGAGTGTCAATTTGGTGTAGGTACTCTTTCTACATCATCTATTACAAACCTCTACTAATCATCTCAATACATGAGGTACATCTTGCTTTTGGATGTTCCATTGTCCAATAGTTTCTTAAGAGAAACCATCCTTTAAACACAAGCACTTGTTTTGATTGGATCCAGGATTGAACTAAATGTGGCTATTGGCCAGCATGGTCATTGACTATCAAAAGCAGGTCCCTTGTTCCACTGCTACCTCTGAGGCACCAGTGTATGACTCCATCTGAGTGTCTTAATCAAGCGGCACATTACAGACCATTGACCACATCAAGCAGCATCCCTATTGGCATGTACTTTCAAAATGACTTGAGCTCAAAACTATAATTACTAGCAATTTAGGGTATTCCAGAAGATACTGATACTCACTGCAAATACCATAATCAATACCAGGAAAGAGCATTTAGACTAGCACAATAGACCTTTTCTTATCTCAGCCTCAGCTCTGGATCCCTTTTCCCCATATATCTGTGCCTAAACGGATGTACCTATGTCTTTCCTAAAAAGCCTCAGAAACAGAACACATCTTTAACAAGTGACTCAGGTTGACCTTAAATGCAATACTAACAGGAGCACTGAGGATTCTGTGGGGTTATGCCATCAAATTATACATGAGATATATGTGGTTCAAAAGGTCAAATGATTTGCCCAAGGTGATAAACTATTGTGAAAACCTAAAAAAAAAAAAAAAAAAATGATTAGACCGCTTTAAATAAGTTATGTCTTATACTGGTACAAATCCCCATTATGGAGTGCAATCATGATGCGTGTATGTAATGTACCCATAAAGATTAAAGCTGCCCTGCTGGCGAGGGGTTGTGCCCTTCCTCCCTCACCACTCCACACAGGACCCTCCCAAAGCTGTGTGCTGACTCCACCAGGACAACCCTCCACATTTCTGTGATCGTTCCTTCACACTTTCCTGATCACAGTGAAATCTTTTAGCAGTAAAAGATTAGACTCCAAGCCCAGTGCATTTTCTATGTATAAACTGCCATGGAATTGGGGATGCGGTCAGTTGTACAGTACTTCAGTAGCATGTGTGAGGCCCTAAATTCAGTCCTCAGAACATCACAAACAGAGGACTAAATAATGTACCAGACGCTTTGTTAGTATACTTCATATAACCACCACTAATGTCACATAAGTAGTAAAACTCTTCCTACAAAATAGATTTAGCAATTTACTAAAATTCAAATGAATTTGAATTACGAGAAATGGATAGGTGCAGAAATCAGCTATGAATATTTTACTTTCCAAGTAGTGACCAAACTTCTACCAAAACAATCTAATCCAGAAGGAACAGGAACACTAGAAAATGGCAGACAGATATTAAGATTAGAAGAGACAAACTTGTTAAGTTTAGGTCTAGAGAATAAAAATAACCAAAATACAGGTGTTGCAGGAGTATACTATCTTTATTTTTACTTTTTATTTTAAATTGACTCATCAAAAAATATCCAATAGAATACAATATACTGAATTTAGGAAAATAAGTATAAGACAATGCAGTGAGAAAAAAAAAACTATTCTTTCAAGAGCATCTTCTAGACTTGTTGAAGGTAGATGATGATTACAAATATGAATCTGAGCTTTCAGACAAGCTGTGTGAAGAGGAAAACATGATCCATTACATGAACTGCAGGGTCACCAAAGAAAAAGAAATTCGCCTAGGGGAGTTATAATTATTCCCAGTCACGAGACCATACAAACTTTACCCCTGCAGCCTTCCATGAGGAGACTGACACACAACAGAGAACAGAAGGCTCCATGATACCCTCTGAATGAGGTGATATGGCACAGAGGGTGGCTTACGCGTGGCTCACTGGTACATGTCAACAGCAAGGCAGGTAGGCAGAATTCAGCTGTGGCATTCTTTGGGAAGAACATGCTTATTGTCTCTGGAAAAGAGAAGGAAAGAAAGAGACCACACTGAAGGGGAGACATGCTGAAATGACACTCAGAGTGCCTGTCTTATACAAACACAACATTAGTATAGGACTTTCTTTCTCTGTTTGTTTGTTTGTTTGTTTGTTTGTTTTTAGGTTTTTTGAGACAGGGTCTCGCTTTGCAGTTCAGGCTGGCCCTGAGCTCAGCCCCCAACTCATCACAGCAATCCTCCTGCCTCTGCCTCCCGAGTGCTGGGATTACAGGTGTGAGCCACCATGCCCGGCACTGTGGTATGTGGTACTGGTTGCTGCTGGGTGTGAGTCTCCACACCCAGCATAGGTATGTGGTCACCAGGGATCGAACCCAGGTCCTTGCGCTTGCAAGACAGGCGCCAGAACCATTGAGCTAAATCCCCGGCCCCTCTTTCTCTGTTTTGCAGGGTTGTTTCAGCCTAGAGCAGCAGGTACAAACAGTGGCCTCTGCACTCCATACAGATCCCAAACTGGCCAAGGAAAATAAGTGGCCAGAGTAGGCAAAGCTGGACCAGGAAAGCCATTTGAGAAGTGGTGAGCTCACAGCTGAGCGCAGTGTCAAGTAGATGCTCCTCACTGCCTGAGCTCAGCCAAGAATGTGAGGGGGAGCTAGCAACACTGTGTAGATGTCACTGTGTTGATTCAGCTGCCCTGCTGGCGAGGGGTTGTGCCCTTCCTCCCTCACCACTCCACACAGGACCCTCCCAAAGCTGTGTGCTGACTCCACCAGGACAACCCTCCACATTTCTGTGATCGTTCCTTCACACTTTCCTGACCCCATCACACTTGAAAACACACTTGAAAAGGTGTCTTTGATACCTACAGAGTGGGAGAGTTCCCTGCTGTCGGCTCCAGATCTTCACCAGGACAAGGCCTATTCTCCTGAGATGGAGCCAAATTGCAACATGAGGACTGGACACTGTGAAACCCACAACTCTTAGGCTAAATTCCGCTGCTGTCCAATGTTCCGCCAAGAAGTGCATGTTGCTGAAAATGAGGGCTCCTAGGAGCAGCCAGATCTCCTTGTGTCAAGTTCTTTGTTTGAAGGCTTTTTTTTCCCTATTTTCTCAGAGAAGATCCTCTTTTGAGCTGTAGGTGGATGTTAGCAAAATAATGCATAACTGACCGTGTACCATATTCAGTGATAACTTTGATATTTACCATTTGAGGTTTTTTTTGTGTATTGAAGACACTGAAATTCCAAAATAATGGCATGTATCTTAAATGGGTGCTTCAAACTGGGACAAAGTGCTCTTCTTTTTGGAAGCCTCTGCCTATGCCATCCTTTTGTTTTTTTAGGCTGAATACTGGTTAAGTACCATACAACAGCCTGGGTCCCTGAAAATACAGAGCAGGTGGCTATTGCAGCCCACCCCAATATTTTATGTATGCCGTTCTGAAAGACTTGTGTAAGCCCATTTTAATAAAATCCAATACCATTTCTTATTTTGCCCATAAAGTAGGTAAATCGTGACAATCACCAACCTCTTCAAAATAGCTTTCCTGATACTTGAAATGCTCACAGTTCTTTTCTCTTATTCAAAATAAACATATTTTTCTGCAAAGAAAGATTACATTTGATGTGTGCAACAAGCCAAAATAACTCCTTTCCTGTGTCATCACATTGTCATTGATATGAAAATGTAAAACAGGAATTTTCAGTCACATTGAAAGGATAAAGCAAAAGATAGTCCCATACAATCAGCTAGTTTCTTTGGCATCAACTTACCCCCTAATCCTGACACCACCATTCTAAGAAAATGCATATAATGGGACAAAAAAATTTGCATCACTGCACTAGCTGAGGGAAAAAATAACTAATAGTTCTCTATCCCTTATGACTCACAGCAGAGCACCTCGTCCCCAAAGAAATCAAAACACACTGTTACTGAGCCACATTATTATCCCATAAGAAGACTATAAAATGTGTACATCATTCATTCATTGACACTGAACTTGTGCCAAAACTATTAAGAGCACATATTAATAGATATCCCAAACGTGTAGGAATGAATGCTGACTAAAACACAAAATGAAACTGGTGCTCACTATTAATTTATCTTTTATAAATGATTAAGTAAAGCATATGAAGGAAATAAAAGGGCAATGAATACCTTTTTATCACAAACCAGGGAATTTCTCTTACTCTGTATTTGTATGAAAAAGTTTAGAATATGCACAATTACCAATGGTCAGCATCGTATCACTGCCAGGTCATACATTAAACAGATAACCATTATTATTATAAAAGCAACTTCCCTGACCTCCTATTTTGGTCTGGCTAGGAATTCACTATTTTTCCAGATCAGCTATTCCACAGCAGTAATTTGGCACTGTGCATGTCAATTTGTACCAGGATAAGTGACCAATACCTTACAGATCTTGCTCTGAAATACACTTATAAGCACATGAATAGCATAAGTTCAATAAATATGATTATAATTGTTTCTAAAGTGCTTTTAAAATCTGAAGTCTATGAGTTTTTTTAATTTTTTAGCTAAGGTACAGTGTGTGTTATTTGGCAGCCGAATTTGACATGAAAATATAAAAGGTTTGGGCAACCACATATTTGGAAATAGAAATCTTTCCTGAAAACATGGCTTTGGTTTTTAAACATAGCTAAATTTCTGGAAACTTCAATTTGTTAAAGACAGCCAAGACTTCAATCATATTTAACATATTCCTGGGGTTTACATATAGTGTTTCACAGTAATAAACAACATCTTGTTTGGAGTAGCGCAAAGAAAATGAGGCAAGCACTTCTTTAGAATAAAAGCTCTACTTTTAAAAATAGTTTGGAGACTCATTCTTATGTTGGTAAAATCACAAAACACTATTCAGCAAACAAAACATGATGAGCTCAATTCAAGTTGGTAAACATTTTTAGCTGGCTTCATTTGTAGTAAGAATTTTAAAGTAATGATAACTTCAAGAATGCATCCTTTATAATAGAAACATGAGGGGCAAAGTTTTATTTTAATTGTTAATAAGAATGATGGTGTCAAGTTTGCACTTGAGAATCAGAGGCCATGTGATGACAACAGTAACTTGATTGAACAATTTCAAAACTCACATGGCAGGGCACAAAATGCATCTGCCCTTACACACCGGTACTCCCACAGCAGGGATAAGAAGCCCACAGGCCTAACTCCTAAAACAGTGTCCTTCCACAAGGCAGGATAGACCTTTCCTTCTCCACATAAAACAGGCATTAAAACTGTAAATTTTTCTCATACTTTCACCTCATTGGCTTGAACATACTACAGATGTCTAGAAATGCCTAATTCACTTATGAAGAGAAACAAACTTTTCAAGTACGAAAACACGAGTTGAAACAAAACTATCCAAGGAGAGGGAAAAGTGAGGAGCATATCTGTCTTCTTCTGTCTTAGAATGCAGGTCAGATTTCATTTAATTCTGTTCTCTGTGTGCGCAGGGAGTGGTGAGCAGAACATCTGTGCAGAGAGGACTTATGGATTCACTTCCAGATAACTGATGACAAACCACCTAATAAACAAACACAACTGTCTTGTTCCTGTGGTTAATAGTCCTGTGTTTTGCCTGCATGTTGTATCTAACTTTACAGATAATAAATATTTTGGCAGGTAGTACATGGGAATTCAAGTAAAAGTTTATAACTTAGGAAGAAGATAAGCTGCTTTTCTTCTACCTGAGACCATAGAAGCAGATCTCATGAGTGGAAAGATCTTAGATCTATCGGTGTTTTCCCAGAACAGTCTCGAGTTGTATCCCTTTACCTGGCATTGTTATTAGTAACACCTTCAATCTGCTTCCAACGTGTCCAGCTTGATGATAAACCATATGGCCACTCTGCTCATCAGACAATGGCTGACACCTACATGATATGACTTCCTGAACACCAAGCCAATTTGCCTCAAACATTTCCTGCAGCCAGACAGCACACAGTCTGACCTTGCACAGGTGTAGTCAGTTTGAGTTTTGATATAACTGTGTGTCCCAGAAACTAACACAGGCTATATTGCGTGTGAATGATAAGGGAACTTTGTTCTGGTAACTCAACTCTCCAGCCCTGCCTCAGCCTTTAGTTTGCAGGAAGTTGATCACTTTCATCTTTCATAAAATACCACATTCATTCTGGTAGTGCTGATACATGCTGACTAGACCTGATAAGCAGGAAGTACTACTCTGCAGTCATTGTTAATATACTTATATATTAAAAGGTGAGAAACAAATCTACTTAAAATTTGTGAATAGAGCCAAGTGCGAGAATCCACAACTCGGACCCTAGAACTTAAAAGGCTGAGGCAGAAAGATTGAAAGTTCAAGGGCACCTGGGCAAATTAGTAAGACTTTATCTCAAAAAAAAAAAAGGAAAGAGAGAAATAAAGACTGGAGATGTACTTGAGCATAGCTCAATGGTAGAGCATTTGTCTAAGCATTATCAGGCTATAGGTTCAACTGCCAGTATTACAAAAAGAGAAAAAAAATACTGGTAGTTTGAAGATATAACTCAGTAGTTCAGCACTTGTCTAGTATGCCGAGACCTTGAGTTCAAGTTCCAGCACCACAAGAAAAAAAAAATAGAAAAAATTTTCTACCTTAGTGAGATACCTGGCAGTTTAGTGATATAAGGCAAGTCATTGTATCCTTTTCCAAGGGGAAGGATAAGCTGTTGTAGCTCAATCTTCCTAAATATGGAAGAGGGGCACAATGCCTAGTGTGTCTACATGGGTTTTGGAGGCAATAGACCCTTCACTTGAGCATGTTACTCCTGTCTGTTTACAGAAAGATCTGAAGGTTACTGGTTTTGAATGAGCACACACACACACACACACACACACACACACACACACACGAAAAGGTTCTGCAAATGATCCACTGATATGAAGGGCTCTGCCATTTGAGCCATCTAACACAGAAAACCGTGTGCTACCTGAAATGGCAGTGGGAGTAGCAAATGTTTACTGGAGACGTTGGTGGTTTTCTTCCCCATAGGTGAATCACAGTGTAAGCCATCAGGATTCTGGAGCAAAGCCTAACCATCATCCATAGATAACCACATTCATGTTGAGAGATGAGAGTTCTTGGTCTGCTATTAGACCTTAGTGGAAACATAATAGTGACTGCAGGCCACCCAATCACCATGGAAACTGAGTTGCCCATCCTAAAGTGGTATTAGCTCACTTACTCAGCATAAAGTTGGGCATGCACAAACACTTCATCACCAATCCAATGTGGTATATATGTGGCAAGGTTTAAGCACACTTTGAGAATACAAGATAGTTACATAAAGCAGTAACCCAAATTCCCACAGTCATCCACCATGGTGCACTACCTTCTGTCTCACAGTCTGCACCAATGGCCTCATGAAGAGCTTTCAGGAAACAGAAGACTCAAGCTTTGCTTACAAATTATTTTGCCACTTATGCAGGCACCATTCAAAAGGGACCAGCTACTGGGCAACAATCCCTCTCCAGGGTTGCCTGAGGATGACGGTAAAGGGAAATCTTCCCAAATAGGCAGTATTTGGGGCAGGATAACTGGTTGTGCCCTTTGTTTTGGGGGAAAATGTCCATATGTGCAATTATACACCAACACCTGGGTTATTTCCAGTGGTTCATATGGATAGTCAAAGACTGAGATGAAAGTTGGTAAACAAATATTTGTGGAAGAGGCAATGAACAGACAATAGTAATAACAACATGGGTTCCATGTGCATGATCACCAAACTTTGATCTTCCCAAAGAAGGATTCCAATAATCACGTGAATATAAAAGTCCATTCTGGGTAATGATCTTCCTTTAGACACTGCTACAGGTCACTTCTTCACTTTCTGCACAACCAATAGGCCTCCCGTTGAGTTTTTCCAGCCATCTTACTTAAGATGTCACCCCTTCCTCCCTCCGGTCCTCCTTCCCCACTTCACCTTCCTTTTTCATCTCATTTAGCATTACCTAACACATTCTGTTTTATGTATTTCTATATCTTCCTTACTCAAATGTAACATCATTAAGAGAAGAAATTTGGGTCTATTTTGGCCCTCTGCTATATTATTACTAATTCCAAAATGAGGTTGGAACAAACAAGGCTTCATAATTATCAGCTTTATGAATTCTCACTAATGGTAATTAGTGAGAATTCTCACTAATAGTAATTATCTAGATTACTATAGTATTACTATCAGTTTAAAGTGCATATAGGAGTTAAGAGTGGAGCTCAGCAGTTCAGGGCATGCTTAACATGCCTGAGGCCCAGGGTTCAATCCCCAACATAGGAAAAGAAAATTAAATAACTCTGTAAAGTCTCTGGAGTCTGAAGACTAGAGCTATACACATCAGAGTGTCTCATAATCAAATCCTGATGGCAACACAGATCACATCACAGATGGAGCTCCTGATGGGAAAAATAACTCAGAACTCAACAGAGGCCTCACTGGGGGTAAGAGAACAATTTGGGAGAGGAATCAATCTAAATTTCTGCTCCATCTAGGTATCCAACCTGCCTTTGACCCTGCTGCGAATACCTCACTATAAATCTGTGTGGCATTTGGGGACCTCTGACTCTGCTTGCTGTCATCATTTGATCACGCACATGTGTTTATCTTCATCTTGCCACATTTCTTCAGTGCTAACAAGTCACTGTGATTCAAAGACAGGTCTCTCCTGGTTTACTGTCCAGCAGAGATTAAAACAAAGTTCCTTCCGCACGCCGGAGCAGCGCCCAGGGACTGAGGTTAGCAGCGGGCGGCTTGGGAAACGG